>VXAL01009668.1:67492-164993 GCA_013399475.1 Chauna torquata | reverse complement strand
CCTGCTCCTGCGGGGGCTCTCCATGGGCTGCAGCCTCCTTCAGGCCACATCCACCTGCTCCTCCGTGGGCTCCTCCACGGGCTGCAGCGTGGAGATCTGCTCCATGCGGTACCCCATGGGCTGCAGGGGGACAGCCTGCTCCACCATGGGCCTCACCACGGGCCGCAGGGGAACTTCTGCTCCGGCGCCTGGAGCACCTCCTGCCCTCCTTCTGCACTGACCTTGGTGTCTGCAGGGCATTTCCTCACTCCTCTCTCCCAGCTGCTGTTGCGCAGCAGTTTTTTCCCCTTCTTAAATCTGCTGTCCCAGAGGCGCAAACAACATCGCTCATTGGTTCAGGTCTGGCCAGCGGTGCGTCCCTTTTGGAGCCGGCTGGAGCTGGCTCTGATCTGACATGGGGCAGCTTCTGGAATCTTGTCACAGAAGCCACCCCTGTGGCTCCCCTGCTACCAAACCTTTACCAGTAAACCCAATACACAGGGCAGCACCAGAAACAAAAAAGTCCTTGGCTCTATGTAAACACTGCTCTGCAACAACCAAAAACATCGCCACTATTTTCACCAAAAATCCAAAACACAGCATTGTGTGAGCCTCTGTGAAGAAAATTAACTCTGTCCCAGCCAAAACCATGACACCAACATACAAGGTTAGGAGTTTGGCGTGCTCTGGTAAGGATTTGGACCAGTAGGGAATGCATCACTGTTCTTATCTTTTTTTTTTTCTTTTGTGTCTAGTGCTTAATTAAAATAAAATGTGACATAAACCTGCCTTGCTTTCTGCCAGCCTGTCACCTGCAGCACGGCGCAGAGCTGCAAGCAGCAGCTCTGGGCTCAGGGCAGTGAAACCTGTCCTGTGCCATGTCGTTCCCCTGATACTCACTTCCAGCCCTGAGGAACAGGTTTCTTCCAGGTTTCCTGGAAAATTTAATGCAGAAGTTTTTTAGACCTAGTATGATGAGTTGCCTCATTTTTAGGCTATTCACAGCTTTTCAGGTGGGTAGAAAAGCTACCATGACCAATCCTCTGCTCTTTTTAGAGAATTTTATCTTCTAAATGTAGGTGTTCTAAACTTCAACTTAGATGCACCTGTAGTGCACTGAAGTAGAGGCTGCTAACACCATTCAAACTACTTACCTATTCACCACCAGCCCAGTTTTTACTTTACTCAGGATCCGACAGCTCAAGTCCTGTTACCGCCTGTACAGATATCAAAGTAACAGCACTTACTCCTGATAAGCCAAGGATTATTTCAGGTCTGCTGGTTTTGTTTGTTTTGTTTTCTCTTCTTTTGTTTTGTTTTTCCCTTCCAGCCTCCCATGAAGTGTACAAGAAGCTGCAAGAGAATCTGCTTGAAAAAGAAAGGTAAAAATACTTAAGAGAACTGAGTCTATAACCTGTCTTAAAAGCCTGGATTGAATTGAACAGACAGAATATTTCTCCCTGGTAGTTATGATCATTTTTCATTATTATCATAACCAGGATCCATTTAACTGAAGATATTCCCTGTAGAAATTTCTCTTGCTGCCATTTACCAGTTTACTTGCATATGTATTGCCAGCACCTTTTTTTTGTGTGCCCTGATTATGGAGTGACAAGCAGAGACTGGGCAAAGTTTGTGCAGGTGCAAATGTGTGAATGACCCCATCTTTAAAATGACCCCTGTAAAGCTCCCTAATGCAGGGAAATGTTGGTGCAGTGTCCAATGTAACTAACCAGAAAGGTCTCGTCAGAGGGCTCCAATTAGGCTCTGAGGGGAGAATACTGCGCGATTGGACACGCACCCTTTGCAATGAAAATCAGGCCCTGGATGTGTACAAATGTGTCCATGTGATTAGCTCATTTAAAGGGAAACTAATTAGAAGTATAGACAATCCACCTTCCTTCAAATGAAATTATTGTACTCTCTGATCCATAAATCTGACATTTATCCATATTTATATGCTATTGCTTAGTGAATACCTGATTAAGGAATACAGTTGCCAAGTGAATAAATTTGTTGTTAATCAAATGGTACTATAAAGACAGATCATCAGACCTATTAGAATATATTCATTCAGCAGATAAATCTGTGCGTTGCAGCCTGTTAGCACAATGTGTAATGCAAATCTAATTGTTCTTTGGATCTAAACCTCAAGCTTTGCCAGAATAAAAAAGACTTTGCATGGATGCAGATGAGATGAAATCCTGTATTTTTGCTGAGGGCCTGAGAGCCGTTGGCGTTATGTCTTGTATTGAAAGTAAATTTCACCCTAATTGAACACTAAAGACTGAGGAATGCTTAAGTCTGTGCAGTGAAGATTTTACTGCAGTATATAATTGCCTCTCTCTTTTGTTAGTGTATCTAATTCAGCAGTATAAATTACCAGCTTAATTTTTTTCTTATTGTGTGGTATACTAATACTATTATTTTGTACTGGTGAGAATTAGCAACTGGCATTTACGTTTATAGAGCCTTTTATCCAGGGAAAATCTAATAACAACATTGGTCTAAATATTACATTAAAGGGCTGAAGTATTTTGGAGAGGAAAGGATAGCCTGAGGTGACTGGGAAATGGCCACAGTGTTTACAGGGATCCTGCAAAACACTGCAGTGACTTTCAGGAGCTTTAAAATGCTGGTACATTTGCGAATCCAGATTCGAAGTGCTCTTTGCAGGATTGTGCTTTGTATTGAACAAGTATATTTGTGCTTCAGATATTAATGAGGGGCAGCTACAGAGCTTCTAAAGAGGTCCATGATGTGAATTGCTGGCTCTTCTTCAACAAGCACCGATTCTGCAGCCATAAGCACGGATACCTCCAGTTTGCGAATTCCTCTGATGAAGAACCTGCCCATGCCCTTACTTCAGTCCCTTGCTGAATGCAGGCAATGTTTTGATGAGAAATGCTACATTCACACATAGCTGAAGTGTTCAGGACAGTTTTATACTCAGCACAACACATTTTACCCTAGTCCTGTACAACACATGCAAAACTCCTTGTTACCTTGCATAAAATATGAAACCAGGCAGATGGCCCATTTTTTCACCTCCAGCCTACTTCTATTCATATTCCCTATCTACTTTTTCCACTCGGTCTATTCTTCACCTAATGCATATTTGCTGATGGTAGTAAATGCAATAGTCCTGCTTTAGGTTACATTCAGTTGACATTATTCCTACTGGATTTATTTGTATGTGTGGAGAAGGACATGACTTGAAGGCCAAGAAGAAGAGAGAAGCTTTTGAGAGGTTCAGATCTGTGACCACTTGACCTACAGTGTGGACAGGCAGAGCAGGTACTTCCCTGCATATGTTTTGCTTCTCCAATCTGTGGAGGACTTTAGGGGAAGGTGGAAAGGTTGGGAGCAAAGCAGAAGTAGGCTGTGCTGGTGCTCTCTCCCAAGCCCTTGCCCAGGGAGTGGGGTGGGTGCAAGGGACAGTGAGGAGAAGACAACACATCCAGGGAAGGGTTATACTCCATTGCTTATCTCCAGGAGCAAAGTGGAGGAAAGCATCACGGCTGCCTCATGCTCTGCTCCTGGCACAGAACGGCAGTGTCCCACATCTGCTGTCCAGCACTGAATGTGAAAGGTAGTGCCCTATTAACTGCATTTATCGCTTACTTTGACCATCTCACCTGAAGCTTACCCATTAATTTGTCTCTGGCAGATTGCTCTAAAGAAACCTTTGGAGCTGCTCCATGAAAAGTTTTTCAAGCCAGATATTCTGGTAATTTTTTCTTACATCCCCATTAAATCCTCTTGGTCTACTCCATTCAATGCCCACCTGAACCATGGTGGCAAGTGCACTGAATGCGGGTCAAGCTGCTTTTTAGTACCATGACTGCCCCCTTCACCATTGCCTATCCAGTGGGGAGATGGCTGCAGTCAGTGCCTCAGAGTTTGAGCCAAACAATCCAATAAACCTAATGGAGAAAATTAAGACTCAAGTGGACAGGGAGTTTCTTGGTCTTCCTTTGGCCTTTGGCATTCCTACATAAGTGTGTAGATGTGTGCAGATGTGTACATACACACTTGCTGCAGTGCTCCTTGAGTGCTTGGAGTGGGTCCTGGTGGTTTCCCTATTCTGTGGGGATCCATCCTTCTACTCCCAAGGAAACTCTCTGTCTGTAACTAAGAAGTTTTCCAGTAAGATCAATGGGCTCAATGAAGGCTTTAGGTACTCTCTTTTTTCCCTAATACACAATATGTTATCCTTTCCAGTAGCATGCATTCAGAGTCTTGATGGGCTTTACTCGAAAACTTGCTCAGAAGCTTCTCTTCACTGTGAGAAGTTTCAGTTGAGATTCCTTTTGCACTTGTCAGCATTTCTCAGGTTTGTGTTAAAAAAAACCTGAAATGTTGCTGAGAACAAGAAAAATTAGTTTTGAAAGAGTCTCGGCAGTTTTGTAAACAGTGGAGTCTGCCCTCATGCCTCAGTTTTGCCAAAAGGACATTTTTTTAATTTTAGGAGTTGACAAAACAAAACCGAGAGGCACTATTTTGTTTGAGAATATGGGGGCTCAATCATAGGAAATTTGGAAACCTATATTAGGAAGCATATAATATGTATAACCTTGGGAAAAAAAACAAGACCTCTCCTGAAAGCAGTGGGTGACACTGGGAACAGAAAAGGACAAGTGAGAATTTTTTTTTTTTGAAAGTCGCATATCAAGAGGGAAGAATTGGCAAAAAAAAAGATGCTTATAAAATTCAGAACAGACAGAACAGAAAAGATTAAGCTGTGATTATAAGCATGCTGTCTGAAGAATCAAGTCGTGCATATGCTTCGGTTACGCAGAGCTCTGAGATCTCACATCACCGCCAGCCGTCTCCCTTCCTGTTTATGTTCCTTTGTGTCATCTGAACCTCCATGGCAGGAAATCTGTGAAAAGACCTGTCTGACGCCTTGCGTTTATGTTTCATCCAGTGCAAAGGGTTTCAATGCCAACTGGAGTTTCTGAATGCTGTTGCAATAAAAGTTCAACCCTCCTTTTCTATGTACCAGAATCAATATGCATATAGATTAGTGTTCTAGTTTTTCACCAAAGAACACGCCATTCGAGTAGTTTAATAATTTCAGTTCAATTTTCAGTATCATTTCGGCTCAGCAGGACCTTATCAGTGGTCCCGTTGTGCTGAGCTGTCACAGCTGCCAGATGACTCAATGGGCACGGATCTCTCATAGCTCGGCAGCGCGGGTGCCCTGCTCTGATTTTGCCAAAGTCCTCGCTCTCTTCAACCCCACCTGAAGTCCACCGTGTATGCTTCTGCTTGCCACCTCCCATGGAGAAGAAAGATGCATTGAAGGGCCGATGAAACCGCAAAAGTAGCAAGTTTGAGGAAATTATTGAATCCACAGTGATGATAATCATAGCCTGAGCAAAGTGACTGAAATTAATGCACCAGCTGAACTGCTCTGTCTGCTCTGCCTTGATGTTCCTCATTTAAAATGAATCTCTCCAGACCTGAAGGCTGTTTGGAAACAGCTGATGGTGCCCATAATGAGGATCCCAATCTTCAAGTCTCGGAACTGAAATTAGACATATGTCCTGACATGTTGACATTAATTTGAGCTGTTATAGCTGTAATGGGTTTATTTTGCTAGCATTTTTAATAGAATTTCAGAGGAAACAGGTTTCGCTCCATGAGCCGAGTAGAGGAAAGGCTGCGAGCAGCCATAATTTCAAAGGTTAATTTGAAAAAGCTTTTCTTGACAGAACTCTTCTGAATTACAAGGTTACTTGGAAAACGTGGTATTGTAATAGCTGACACTGTGGCTGAAAAAGAGAGCTGGGCGTTGCAGTGGGGATGCACCAACCTTCCATCGACAGGGACCAGTGTCCAACTCCAGCTTGACTCCAAGTAACATACCATCATAAATCAAAGCAATAAAAGCAGATAGTCGGTCGCTAAAGACTGTTTTAGTAATTCACCATGTGGCATCAAAGGAGTAAAAAAAAAGACCCAGAAGGGAGAGCAAGCCCGGGTCCTGAAAGTTTCCCTTGAGTGGAACCCAGCTGGTTTCTCTGAGACCCACCACTGGCTCCAAGGAGCGCTGACCCTGATGGAGAACAACTCTGCTGCCCCCTAGCCCCACAGAAAGCCCACATGTGAGCCAAAGCTAAGCCTAAACTATCTCTCTGGTTTATTGGGTATCATTCAAATCCCACAGTCATTCTAAGGAGAGGCTGGATGGGGATGACTGCTGCCACACTAGAAATAACTCAATTTAGGCCAATGGGATGCAGCTCCTAGCTGTTGTTTTTGAAGGGTAAAATGTCACTGATGGCAGATTTTTAGCCCAGTGCAATTCAGCAGATATTTGATACTTTTATTTCCTTCTGCTAACTTTATACGGTGGAACAGGAGGCAGTTTGCACAGATTAAACAATATTCTGTCTGCAAATTAAAATCAATAACTTATTTATAGGGCTGCTGATGTTCCCACAGCAAAACAAGCCTGCCAAGTGGCTGTAAAAGTCCTGAATCAAATGCCATGCATCTCCAGCCCATCTACACTGTTGGCTGTCTGTGGCCATAGATACAAAACAACTTACCCAGTAATCGTATAGCTTGATAATTGTAGTACATAAATAAATATGATTCCTGAACCAATCCATGGTGATGGTTGTTTCCAGATCTATATGCTGCCTGATTGTTTCCTACATACATTGTTGTTAAACCTAATATTGCTCATCAGGATTTTTCAGGAATCCATTTGTTTTCATGAAAGGGGGCTGGCCAGATAGTGCAATGTGTTTTAACCTCCTGTAGATGCTCAAAAGAGCAAATCACACAGCAGTATTGGGAGCATGACAGGAGATCGAAGCTCAATAATTGGTTTTCTTTCATATTCCATCCAACAAATCCCTTCCCACCATGGCAACCATGGTATTTTGAGAAGATGGATAGCAAAGTTCAGTATGAGTGCAACTCTGCACCATTGGTACACTGTCATTGTGTTCTTCCGGGGGTTAAAAGGCTTCTGAGGTGGTACAACAGTGAGATCATGAGCTGGATAGGAAACCTGGCAGCAGCAGCTTCAAACTGGAGAGCACCCAAAAATGCTCCCTCCTTCCAGGAGCTGCCTTTCCTCTCCTCATGGGTGCAAGGCACTCTGAGAGTGGTGTTCACTAAATCCTAGATATCTTTTCTCATCTAATACCTGGCATTGTGAATGGACATTCCAAAAAGCGTCGTAACTGTGACTAAGTTGCCCACAGCTACACGGAGGAGGGATCACGTAACCATCTATTGTTATAGAGCCATTTTGAGAATAACGGTGCACAAGGGCACAGCACAGCAACCCCAGAAGGACTCTTACATCCTTGAGCCTGACCTTCTTGAGCATAGGCCAGAGATTTCAATAAGCAACTGGAAGAAAACAAAGTCCTATCCATTCATGTGTACCCGGGAAGCTTCTGATGGTAGGACATAGCTAGACAGGGTACAATATAGGCAGGACATCAGGGTCGATGCCTTGATTTCAGACCACAAATGTTCAGATGGCTTGACGCTGAGTTAAATCCCTATGTTCATTTCTTTTTTACATCCTTCTGGTCACTATTCAGCTTTCTTGAGGTCTTTTGGTGCAGAGTGACCTTTTTTGAGTCACCAGGACCTCTTGGAGTCTGCCACAAGCCTCACAGTGTGTAGTGTTTTCACACGGAGATCCAGGACATGAAGACAAGTGTTTACATGAGAATTGTTTTAAACAGTTTTAGCCCTCTGAGTTGTGAAATGAACATCTTGGAAAGGTGAACTGTGTTTTCAGAGAAGCTTAAAAAAGGAATCATATATTTAGGTTGTGCTTTTGGTGGGCATGATGAGATTTTTACACCTGGGACTGCGTGAAATAAACATTTCTTAAAGGTTGGCCAGTGAGGTATTTGTACAGAAGAACCAGCAAGTGCTTGGACATACAGACCTGGTGGTGGTGGGTTATAAATGGCCCAATTTTAGACTCTTTTGTATCTCTTTCAGACGCGGACCACAGCATCTATCAGTTTCTATGAGCTGTAGCTGAAACAGATACATATTCAGATCCTTGTGCATTGCGGCTTTAGCCTTTCATTCCCTTTGCCTAAGAATATAGGTGATCCTTAGGCTTATGTATGTCATCTGAGACTAATAAAATAGAGAGTAACTTTCCCATTCTGCTTCCTGTGCAGCCTTTTCAGAAGCCCTACAGCTTTCTGCCCTTTGCTTTTCTTCCTTCTGTGTTAGTGCTCTGGGCAGTGGCCGTGCCTGCTTTGTTAGCAGCAGAGGGGTGACGAAGAAATCTCCCTACCTTTGCCAAGAAAGTGGAGTGAACGGGCATGGGAGGAGAGATGAAAATAGATGCAACACAAATTGTCATTTTGCAAAATGACTTTTTGCCAGAGCACTGCTCTGAATACTCAGTGGCATTGTACAGATGATTCTTGGCCCGTTAAATAACAGTTTTCCCTATATTTATTGCTCTTGAGTCGTGCCTGACAGTTTTATTGCATGCGGACTGGCACATTATGAAAAGAAAAGTAAATAGGTCTGTGGAATCATGGCCGCAGTATTCCTGTTTAAGGGGGAAACAACTCGCTGGTTTTACCACATGTTTGAAAAGAGAAGACAGTTCTTCCTCAGTGTTTTATAGCAGCTCCCCCTACCACCTCCCCCTTCTACCTTAAACAGTCTGGATTTGTTTGGCTTGTATAATTAGGCAACAGCAGCTGATCGGATTTAAATCAACGGCATTATATCATCATGAAATCTGCCTCAATTGATGGACAAGAGAGGCAACAGCCTGTTTATTTGCAAGACCTATAAAATGGCCCGCCTGTGCCATGCACACAGAGAAGTACATTAGCTTCAGCTTTTTTATAATTCTTTGAGAGCAGATACACTGCTAAGGCACTTGAACTCTATTATGATGTCAAGCTTCTGCTATTTTCTATTATCCTTGGGACAAAAGCAAAAGAAATGCTGTATATGGTCTTGTGAAAGAGAAGGTATTCTTTGAAAATAATTGTGCCCATAGCCCTTAGTTCATGGTCGAACCTATATAAATTAAAAGGACCATGATCAAAGTTAGTGCAGTATTTATTTAGGCTAAGATGCCTCTTTGCAAAATAATTGCAATGGTGGTACACACCAGCAGTGCTAAAAATGTGTTTTACTCTCTTATTTCTGTCCTTACAAATCCTGCAAGAAAAGATACAACAGTCTTCTTTTATCAGCCAAGATTTGGATTTAATGACTTGCCCTTTTCCTCCCAGCCTTTTCTGCCTGGTCAGTTAAGAGCAGAAGTAACTTTTTTTTCCATGTATACCTGCCTATTTTTGCCCTCAATTGCTTGCTATTATCTCCAGCCATGAACATCTTCTAGATAGCATTCCTCGGTATACTTGTGAGTGCAATGGCACACCAAGGATGGCTGTACATAAGGATGCTACAAACCCAGGGAGGCAAAGCCAGGAGTTTTCCTCTGCTTTACTTGGGACTTAGATGTTTAACTAGTTGGGTATAGATCTGTGCCTACTAGTTCAAGTGTATCCCTACCAGCTAAATAGTTGAGATTTTCTGCAGGAACTCCTATAGAATTATAGCTGAATTGCTTGCAAGAGAAGATGTATATCTGATGTATGCAGCCTGCTCAGGCGGCTCAGACAGGGCGGGCTCAGGCTCTCCTGATGTGGATTCCCTGGTGCCTGATAGGAATTGAACTCAACATGCTCATGTACTCAGTGGCAGGATGCGGTTCCTAAACCTGACTGCCTGTTTTAATGAGTACTGTAGGAACTAATATTTTTGAAGCTTGCTGTATCTGGATGAGGTGGCCGAAGGTCTTGAAAGACTGGGTGTGGGGGGAAGGAAGGACTCCCTGTCACTGTCATTGGAGTTTGCTTAGCTTAAGAAACTGGGCTGAAATCAAGCTTTTCTGCCCTTCATTCTCATTGCTCTTCTGTCTATAGTAAAGCTCTAGTAGAAAGAATGAAATGCACCTTTGGAAGAAAATGCCTGTAGCCACAGTGGTGCCGTGGGTCAGCGTGGTCCTCTGCTGTCCCTGCGTCCCGGCTTCAGTCGCTGCCCAGGTCACAGTCAAAAAGGCGTTTGTGGCTCTCTGCTAGGATCCTTGCTCGTGTCTCCGAGCACGCCAGCCTGGCTGTGGCAGGCTGCGCGGGGGGGCTCTGCAGGGCTGAGGTACGCGTGCAGGATGGGTATGCTTTGTTGGATGGGCTGTGCCTGGCCTGGCCAGCTCTCAGTCTTGTTTTCACGGATGCCAGATTTATTGCGACATTACAGCAAGTATGTTTCTCTGAGAAGGGGGAGAGCAAGCCAAACAACAGCACTCGGCTAAACAGGCTCTTTCCATTCAGCTATATAAAAGGTACCTTGCCACACTTGTAAATATGGGAGAGAAAATGGTGTTATCAGTCTGTAATGAGGTATTCCAGCCTCAGATTGCCATCTGTCAATGATATTTTAGCTTATTTTCTTTCAGGAAGGAAAGTGAGCTTATTTTCTTTAATCTCTTGAGAAATTACTCCAGTTATTTACAGCATTGTATTTTCTTAAAAAAGATCGTGCTGCAGCCAAGGGGATTATTTGAGCAAATAGGTTTTTGTTTTTGTTTTTGTTTTTGCCTTTGTTTCACTGCATTAACTTATTTTAAAGGAGTAAAGAAAACCTTACCTAGCGCTTTATGGGGACTGCTACAAGTTTCTTTACTTGCCATTTCTTATTTCTCTGCAAGAAAAAACATGATACAGTATTATCAGCTACACACCGTTTAGAAGTAATGAAAGCCAGACTACCTGGACTGACTTTAAAGGAGTCAATTTTTACAGTAATATTCTCATGTTTCTATTTGCTTTCTGTTTTGAGCCTCACCTCATTGAAAATGCTGTATCTTTGGGATGAGATCAAGCTAGAAACTTTTGGAATGAAAGAAGGGCTTTTCAGTCACCTCAGAGAACTGCTCCAAATGAAACGCCTGAAAAACCAGAGCAGGGAGCACCAGTTAAGGTCCTAGTTCTGGTGTGGAAGCACAGTAACAGGATTCAGCACAGAGAAAGAGAAAACAGTTGTGGTGAAGGAAAAGAACCCTTTTTGCCTCCAGATGTTCAGGGCTATCTCACTGAGTGAGGAGTGGTGAGTCAACAGAACTGGTGTGGTGGCCATGGTCCCTTTCATCGTTTCTAGGTCCTTCCTGAGAAATGTGTTTCTTCGTCCAGATATGTAACCTGCATTTAGCAAGCTGAGGCAGGATCAGGAATTCAGACTTTTAATTACACTCGAGGGACTCTCGTGAGATCAAATCCCGTATCCTGATAGAAGGCGGCAGGGAAGGCACCTGAAGGCAGTCGCGTGCAGCTACTGATGTGCAGATTTGAAAACTGGGAAACATTTCCCCATAGAATTGTTCTTCCCAAAGTATTGCAACTGCCATTTACTAATGCTGCTGATGCTGGAAAAAGCTTAAAGAATCAACTCCAAAACCCATTATTCTTTTCACTACCAGCTAATGAATTTTCCCTCTGCCCTTCTACATTAATTTTGCTTTAGCAGAAGAGTTCTTTTCTCATATGACTTTCAGCTGTCTCTGGTGTTGGAGCTCTGATATCTAGTCACTGCAGTCTGTAAATGCGACCCTGCAGATAGTGCTCCAGGGTAGATTTTGACCCTGAGCACTCCGGCATTTTCTTCCTTTGAAAGTAAATCTACAAAGAGCTATGTAAAGAACATGGGCTGGAGCTGCACAAAGAGTTAAAGTGGGAAGCAGGAAGGGGAATGTGGTGGTGGCCGAGCTTATCCCTGTCACACACACTTGTTTTGACATAAATATACTCTATTATGACAAAGCAGTGCAAACTCGTACAGGTTTAATATGGTTCACAAGTTATACTTGTTTGGGCTTTTTTCCCATGAAGTCCCTGTTCCTGGAGTTATGCCAGTTTGAGAAATGCAGGTGTTTTTTTTTTTCCCCCAAAAGTAAGTTTCCACTTCATGATTAAGAACAAAAGCTTGAAAATATGATTTAAATGCATTTTAGAGATTCAGAAAAGCAGAAGATAAATAACTCATCATGCATTATTTTTCTGAAAGATAATACCTCATGTTTTTGTGAGGGCTGACTCGTGACTTAAATGCTGGTGGTTGGCAGCACTGTTGTTATAATTTATGACTGATTATTTTTTTTATTGTTATCAGTCATATCTACATATATATATTTATACACATTGCTAAATAAATGCATGTAACACATTTGTACTGCAGGAACTGGTTTCTCTCTATTTGGATAGACAGCTATACAGATATAGTGTTAGTGTAAAGAGGGGGAAGAAGCAGAGGTGTGTATTAAATTTGGATGTGGTATCTCTGTGTAGGGGAATAACAAGGTGGGGGATCTCAGACCCAGAAAGATCTTCCTCCTCCCTACATCGAGCTTATCTATTTCAGACTTGCTCAGGAGCTGTTGGCCCTCTTCTTACTAATTTATAGGTTGCCGTACCCTGTCTGAAGCCAGAGATGCTGCCCATGCAGAACAGATGCCGTCTTCTGAGGTACTCCAAGGGCTGATGAGCAGATTTGGAAAAGAGAGACAGAGCGCATGGCTCCCAGCTCCTGCCTCCAGGCCTGTGCCTCTTTACACTGTTTTTTTAAGTGGGTTAACCGTCTATGAGCAGGTTTTATGCTGAACGAGGTGCCATCCTCTTATGAACAGCCTAGTATAAAACATAAATGTTGATATCACGTGCTCTGGCCAACCTGATAGACACGTAGCCATGTGCGTACAGCTGAACTGGATAACCCATGCTCAGCGTGCACATGGCAGTGTGAATTATCCCTGTCCACTCACTGCAGCGCTCGAATAGCCTGAACTCATTCCATTCGCCACCGGCCATTTCAGAGTGGTAATGGGCAGGGGCCAGGCTAGGGGAGCCGAGGGGGCAGCATCCCCTGCCCGGGACACCCCGGCTCTACAGCACCTGCAGCAGGGATGCACGCATTGGCAAGAGGAGGATTCAGCTTGCTTTGCTTCCATGGCGCCTTCCTCCAACCCCAGGAACCTCCCTCCTCCACGTAAAAAACAAACAAACAAACAAAAAAAACAAACGATAACACTGTACCATAGATAAATGTATTTACTGAGATACCGTGAAGTGGGACATTTTATCATAAAGTACATTGCAGAAAATTGCAGCCTAGTTAATGGTACTTTTCCTGCAGGTTTTCCTCCACCTTGAAAATACAGGATTTCATGCATGCGGGAATCTCTTGCTCAGTACAAAACTTATCAAGGGTTTGTATTTTAGTAAAGCCTTGGCTTTGCAGCAGTGAGCAAAGTCTATTCAGGAAGCACATGAAAAGCTATAGAAATAGTAAAAAGGAATCTGCACCCCAAATGTGCTGAACAGTCACTGCAAAGCAGCACTTACTTCACTGAGAACTTTTGTGCATGTCCATTGGGAGAATAAAGTGGAGCTGTAGACATGGAAGTGCTGTGCTGCGGTCCTGGCACTGCAGAGCAGAGCTGCCGCTCGCTCGCTGCAGAGTGTTTAGCTTTGCCCGTCCCAGCAGTCACGGCGTCATGGAACCAGGCTGGTGAATACCCTTAGAGTGTGTCTTGCTGAACTGCCCTTAGCTTTTGTAATTAGCCACTTGTTTTCTTTTCTAATCCCACGGTTCACAGCTATGTCTTCCAGTTTTAGGACTGCTTTCCGAAGCCCAAACTTCAATGCTTACTTGGTTTTCTGGTCTCCCAAAAGTCCTGGTGCTGTGGAACTCGATCCATCAGCTCACCACGTGCTTGTTGAACTAGCAGCCAGGCAGCTACTCTGCTGCTAATAAATGTTCTGCAGGAGCCAGGAGAGTTTGTTTGAATGCATACAGCAAGAACACTGGAAATTTGATTTACAGTCTTCAGAGCCTCCTAGGGATTGTATCTCAAAATTAAGAAGGGAAAACCTATTTTTAACATCTTGGAGGATGATCAAAAAACAGTAACGGCTTGCTTTTCTTGCTTAACTTACACTTTTGTTCCCTTCTATCTAAACAGTCTTGGCGCTTCATTATTTCAGCCTGTAAAATTCCTGAAGGCTGCCTAGCTGGAAAGTCTGGGATGACATTTAGTTCAAGCTTTTAGACTGAAAACTGTTTGAATGAAATTATTCCTTGTGTTTGCCCACTTTCCACTGATGCTTTTTATTTGTTTTGGTAAAACTCCACGGATTTAATCTGTTTGCACATATACTTTTGGGCCAATAAAGAATCATTTCAATCAATTTATTTCCCCAAATAAATTAAGTTTCCCTTATATGCATTTGATTTTTTTTTTCCAATGACATATCTTTATATAAAATTCTTGATAAAAACCATTCTACATTTTCAGTCCTGAAAAGTAAAATGGGGACCAACAAACCATTAAGATCAAGGCAGCGCGTCACCCTGTGGAAGCACAGGCTCTGCTCTTGAAAAATTTTATAAAGTTACAGAAATCACGATGGAATGAAAACATCTTCCTGCTGTCAAGATACCCATGAAATTCTCCAACATATGGCTAGATCCCTCCCAGAAACTGAAAGTATGTGAAGGAAATCATGAAAAGGTTTACGCAGCATAACAAGTTATCCTCCGCCCTCAAAGGGGAGCACAAGGCGCCCTCTGAACGTGCCCTTGGTGACTGTCGTTCTGAATCCAGCATCTTGCTGGCTGTTCAAAGAGTTGCCATCATCTCTGAACTTCAGCTCTCGGTGCTGGGTGAGGCTCCCTCGCCAGCCTCGCCAGACTTTGTGTAGCTGATAGCACTTAGAATTTGCAGCAGATGTAGCTTGGCAGCCCCTCGTCCTTCTGCTAGCTGTCATAGTTTTGGCAAGGATAGAGTTAATTTTCTCTGTAGAGGCTCATGTAGTACTATGTTTTGGATTTAGGATGAGAATAGTGCTGATAACACACCATGCTGTAGTTGTTGCAGAGCAGGGCTCACACAGAGCCAAGGACTCCTCAGCTTCCCGTGCTGCCCGGCCAGCGAGGAGGCTGGGGGTGCACAAGGAGCTGGGAGGGGACAGGACCAGGACAGCTGACCCCAGCTGGCCAAAGGGACATTCCCTGCTCTGTGGCACCATGCCGAGCAATACAACCGGGGTGGCTGGCCAGGGCCTGGGGGTGCCTCTGCTCAGAGACTGGCTGGACATAGGTCAGCGGGTGCTGAGCAATTGCCTTGTGCATCACTTGCTTTGCATATACTTTTATACAGTTACTATTATTATTATTCCCTTCTTTTTCTGTCCTATTAAGCTGTCGTTATCTCAACCCACGAGCTTTTACTTTTCCTCCAGTTCTCTCCCCCATCCCACTGGTGCGGGGCGGGGGCGGGACACCGAACGGCTGTGTGATGCTGAGCTGCCTGCCGGGTTAAACCACAGCACTAGCCATCACCATCTGCCCTGCCGTCTCGTCTCGCAAACGGGCGCTCCGCCGGCACTCTGCAGCTGCCAAGGGGCTAGCAAAAATACCCTTCTCCGGGAACCAAACGTCCAGGAAAGTGGTTTGTGAGCCAGACCAGCAGAAGATAAGCCAGGTCGCCCCAGGCAGTGAGAAAGTCAACACTTCCAGCAATGATCTTCCTTTCATTTTCTTAACTAAAGAAATTAAACATCGTTCTCTACAGTCCTGGCAGCAGCACCTTTTCTAAATCATACTGCACTGGCAACGGTAATTTGGCCATGATGGTTGAGCAGGATTTGAAGCATGACAGAGAAGTACGTGACCTTATTTTTTTTAGTTCAGAAGGCCACTGCATGGACACAACAGCAAAAGGGGGTTCCTAACATATAAAGCACCCATTTGGGTGTAGGTGGAATAGTCAGGGAGCCTGGAAATCAAAGCACAGGCTAAATAACAGATTGAAAAATACTTGCATTTTAGGTGTTTTGTGTTTATTTGTTTGTTTGTTTTTTAATAAACGTTAAAATTTTGAAGTGTCTTAAGGATTGCTGGTCTCTTGAGGTTGGTTATTCTGTAATTGTATAAAAAAGAGACTCAGGCCTTTTGTTTGTACAGTAGGATCTTTAATACACATGTGAATACTGAAGGTAAGTAACTGTGTTCAGCTCCATTGGGAGACAAATTCATTGCTGTAGCAGAGGTTTTCCATCATATTGCTGTAATTTGATAATTTCAGTGCTGCTGGTAAGGGATTCTATGGCAAAAGCTTAGAGAATTATCAACTAATAGCTCCTGGAGGCCTGCAGCAGATATTAAACTTGAACTTTTATGAAACTGGATTTTCTTCTACAAAGCAGTAAAAAGCATACTGAATCTGTGCTAAATGAGAAATCATTTTCTCTGTTTGCACAGGGAGTGTGTTATCCCCACTTCTTCAACATTGCCCTACCAGCCCTGCTGGCCGGCAGCTCAGCGTTTGGCCGGTCCTGCTGGCAGACCTAGAGCTGACACAGCTTTATGGCTGTGCGCTGGGGGGAGAGGGGTGATTTTGTGCCTGCTTTCTCAACTGCATGGATGCAACCACAGTCCACCTGGTGGTGGTGGAGGGCAGTGGAATGTAGAAGGTTCTGGAGAAAATGGGACGGGCACCTTTGCTGTGGGGAAGAGTTAAAATTAGCAATGGTGTACCCGCTGCACAGGAGCTGAGGGGCCAGTGAGTTTTTGCAACTCAGAGCTGTGATTCAAGGTTTGTGCTACTGATTTCAGTAGGCTTAGGATCATGTGCAGAAGTTGTAATAATTCAATAAAGAAAACATAATTCGACAAGCATGGGGAAATAAAGGGCATAAGGAAAAAACAAACAAACAAGCAAAGAACCTGATGGTATGTAACCTGCACTGGCACATTCTTGCATTATCTAATGCACTGAGTAGACAGCATTATCAGAAACGGAGTCAAATACTTCGGTCACTATCTTGTTGGATAAACTTGGAGTTGAGATGAACGATCAAGCAACATCTTTGCTATCATGTAGGCAAAGAAGAAAGAGAAACAGTCCAAAAAAAAAAAAAAAAACACAACCTGGCTGAGGGAATACTGGATATTTTGAGTGAAGTCCTCTTTTAATATATCTGTGGAATATGGAAAATTACCTTCATAAAAGCAACACGCTGCAAAATTGATTATTTCGGTGCTATAGAGTATCAGCTGACTTTTGTGTGCTACTTTTGTGACTTGCATAATGAGAATAAATTGTATACCATATCATATTTTAATCACTCAAGTTTTATAGAAGAGCTCTTAGCAAGCCAAATGAAGCACAATGAGTATCCTTGCAGCTACTTATTAATGCTTAAATTCTCTACCTCAGGAAAGTTACTTTGGTCTACAGGTATGTGTTTGAACAAGAAAATTTTAACAGAGGATGAGCAAATCTGGGCCAGCTGCTTGCAGCACCTGCATTTTGGCCTCTGAGTGAGGCTCCCACCAGGGAGGACTCCCAAGACCTGGCTGTGGGGTGTGATGGTGGGTTTGTAGGCACTGCCCTATCTATTCTTCTACTCCCATGAGGCAAGACTTCACTAAATAAACTTAGACTCCAAAATACAGGGTCTCTGGAGGCTGGATCAATCCTTTATTTTTATTTTTATTTATTTTATTTATTTTGTGAGTGATAATGTGTCCTGTTCAGAAGACAATTAGGACAAGAAATCCCCGTAATGGCACGAAGCCTACCAGGAGGCATCTGAGGACTGGAAGACACCCAACTTGGCGGGCTCCAGAGCAAGGAGAAGAAACCTCCGAAGTTAAAAAGCTGAGTTTCACCACATAGTTTGGTTAAAGGTTTGGTTGCAGCAATCTTGTGGGACAAATTTCTTCTTGTAGTCTACAAGTTGATCCACTAATTGATCCCTGCTGGAGTAGAGAAGCTAAGAAACTTTCAGAAAATGAAAATTTTCAGAAAAAGAAAAAACACTTTTTTTTTTTTTTTTTTAGGTTTTCACAAAGTTTCTCTGACCACTGTGAAAAAAACATCATCTAATTTGCTTGCCTGTATCGGTAAAAGGTGTGGTTAGGTCAGGTGGGTCAAGCTGGAGAATGTAATTGCTGCCATCATAGGGAACAGCTGTGCAGGGCTGGGGTGGCAGTTTACAAGGTACAAAGATGGGGAGGGCAGGAGAGAGTGAATCAAATCAAGGAGAGAGCAGAAGGAGACAGGTGTTTGCAATCATGGAAAGAGTAAATAAATTCCCAGCAAGTCAGGAGGGCTGTGCTGGTTCTGCTGCAGTGCAGAGAGTGCTGAGCTGAAGCTAAGCCTGCAGAGGAGGACTCACCTGGAAGACTATGGTAGGCTGGAGGAGAAATACTTAAAACTTTTAGAATTTGTTTTGCCTTTGGTGTTTTGTGCTTTTGATGTTGTAGAAAAACTAATTAGTGTAACTTATTTTCTGCTGGAATCTGACTCTTTCAACTCAAAAGTCATTTCAGGTTTTTTTTTTGTGGTGGCCTGCAGTAAGGGAAAGGTCTAGGTAAGCTTGCCTCAAAGCCTTGTCTGATTCATGATCCTGTCTCGCCTACCTTATCTTTGATGCAAACTTGTGGGCTAGTGACCTGTGCTACTTGCATGTGTGTATATAATATATATGTTCTATTTTAGCCCCCCCAAAAAAATGCTGGATGGAAATAAAGTATCAATCTAACTCATTCCTGGTCAGCTTGGTTAATTAAAGAGAAAAATCTAGCCTGCAGCAAAGACTGGTAGGGTCTAAAGCATATAGAACAAGTAAAGACTTTATAAAAAGAAAAAAAAGAAAAAAATGCTTTTGATCATCACAGAATTCCCATTTCTAAAGTTATATCCCTGTCTGTCCAACACCATTAACAAATTCTGCTAACTTCAGTAGAAGTTCAGCTGTTTGAAGCCTGCTGGATGAACAGCACTTGTTTTACTGCCTTGTTTTGTGGTGGTGTGAGAGAGATTTTGCTGCTGTTGCAGGGAGTATTTTTCAGGGTGAGTATTCCTTTTGCCCTCTCTCCCCCAAATGAGGAGGAGAACCCCTCTGGGGAAGGGAGGTCACCATTTGCACAGGGTCAGCTATGGAGCAAGTTGGGCAGAGAAGGCTCCAGAAAGTGGGGCACCTGGGCAAGGGGAGACGGTGGCCTGAGGGACCTGGCCAGCCTTGGAGCATGCTGAGAGGAGGCTCAAAAAAAAAAAAGCTTCTAGGAGAGATGGAATTTTATGCAGTTGGCTGCAAAGCTGAAAACTGTTAAAACTGGATTAAAAGTGAACCTGAAGAGGTCTTGCGTGCATGCATGTAGTGGTGGGAAGCAGGTATTTTCTTAAAACCCTACTTTGTTCTACTGTGTTGGTTTCCTCTGTTTTAAAATTGTATCCATCTAGTGCCTGTTCAAAGAAAAAGTGGTTCTCAAACTTCAGTGCTCTTAAGAGGTCTGGAAAGCTGTGGCTTGCTCTGAATCCTGCTGTGTGTGTCTAGTTGGGAGGGCAGTCCTACTCCTTGTTTGCCACAAAATGGAGGGAGTTTGTCAAAGATGACACAAAAACATAGAAGTTATTCTGTGAACTGATGTTCTGACTTCAGGGAGCTCATCTTGCTTGTGTGTAACTTTTTAATCTTTCCACTGATCTTCCTGATAATGAGAATGCAAGTTATTCAAAAGGATTTATAAGTGTTGACAGTGAATTATTATTGGTCTATTGAGTGTTTAAATTGCAAATATTATACTCAAAAGCAAGCTCTACGAGGCAAGCTCTTCTTGAAAGATTTATGACCACAGTCACATAGGGTATAGTAAATTTAGCATTGAATATGAAGTTGTATCAGTCATAGCTCTCCTTACTGGATTACTCTTTGCATTACTTGTGATAGCTGCTACCTGTTCTTGAGTACTCAGCAAACTTACCTGAGTGCGTGGCGGTGGCAGAAGTTCTTTCTGGAAACTAGAAGTCATCCCCTGACTTGCAAGGGCTGAAATTTAATGCATGTCTGTCTTGGGACATACTAGTGGAAGCATGCTTCCTCTGTGAGAAGCAGACGGGGATGAAGTCAGAAATGAGTTTCAACCCTTAGGAATTATACCCTTCAGATAAGCTTCCAGACACCCCACTGGTAGCAAAAACAGGAACAAACACAAAAGAACTGTAAGTAATGCAGTGTCCTTTGAACTGTATGGCTTTACTGTGGACTGAACATGCTTTTGGGGTGTCTTTCTTCAGAAGTAGATTGAATTTACTAATAATTCATTAGCACCTGAGATTCACTTGCTTTTAGTTCTTTTCTTCAGAGTGTGGTGGCAACAGCTGAACTGTTGCAGCACAAATAACATCCCCCACCCCATCTGTGTGTTGTACTGAACTAAGCACCACTGCATGAATAGTGACTCTTGAAATCCAATCTAATTTGAATGAATTCCTTAGGAGAGCTATGTCTCTTGTCTTTCCATATTCATGCATACCAAAAGTAATCAAAGTTGCCTTTCTATTCATTTTCCTGTTGTATGTCAGCCTGAAAGAGAGTTTTGGAGTGTAATTTACAGCACAGCTCCTGTGCTTTGCTCCATTCTGAAATAATTAGGAGATTATTTTGGTCAATATGACTGAACTATGATTTAATGCTTTTCAATGGCTAGTTGCATTAGTGACTCTTTAAGGATCAGAAGCTTAATGAAATGCACACATCAGGGCAGTGGTTTAATCTTTTTCTCATAAAATCTTCACAACAAGATGATAAACCGTAGGAGCAAAAAATCATTTTGACAAACCTGTCTAGCTTTCAGGCTGTGTGTAGTCTGAGATAATTACCTGTGGGCCACTTCTGTCATATGGGGGATTTTTGAAAGGGCAACTTTCATTTAAAATATGAAGTTTCTCTGTAGGCAATAGCAGTTCAAGGCTAGAAATTAACAGTAAGAAATCTACCTTCCCTGTGTGCTGTGATGTATACTCATATATGTCAAAGCATGTACTTGCTAACAAGTCACTTGAAACTTTCCAATGTTTTAAGGAAGGAAAAAAAAAATCCTGAAATATTGCACTGAAAGAAATCACTGTTTGTGAACCAACTAGTTTTGAATCTGTTCTCAAAATTTAACAGCAGAACAGTGTGGCATTAACAGCTTGTCTGGTTTGGTAACACTGTTGTCTTTTGAAGCAGTTTTGTCTCATTTGTATCAGTCAAGCAAAATCTCTTTCTTTGGCTTATCAAGCTAAGCTTCTCCAAGGTTGATGGAAGTGAAAGGCTTTATGTGGTAGCTGTTCAATGGCCTGTGTGAGACAAGTTCGGAGTTCCAGCCCAGTTTGCAGTAGACATGCAGGACACAAGAACTGCCTAGGTGTGGTTGTCTGCACACCTGTACTGGGAGCCCTTTTTTTTTCCCCTTTTCTGTTAGCTGGGGGGTGGGGGTACAGGCAATGGATAGAAGGGAGAGTCCCCTTGTAACTGCTCCTATACTCTGCAGCCTGTTAAACTCATGGTGCCTCTTGCAAGTGCTTAACTTTTGAACCCTGTTGGAGAATGGATTTATGCCACAAAACCAGAAACTGAAAAATTACGTGTTGAATAACTCCTACTTAAACTTGCGAGAAGTGTTTCTGAACTTGGGCTAGATCTTTAGTGCTGACCTACTGCAAGCTGTGATTTCCTACTCCTTTTTTTCTTCTCCCCCAACCCTGTCTTGGTCAGTGCAGGAGGATTCATACACTACTAGACTTCATTTTCCATCTCCACAGAAAATGATGACGTCCCCAGAATGTCCTTCAGACGTGGGGATGTTACATGAGAAACATTGCATACTTTCAGAGGGGTCCTTGCTCCCAGGCTTGGAAGCCTAGAAGAAAAATTCCTTCAAACAGGAAGGAAAATGCTATGTTTTGAACAGCATGCTAGAACTTAAACATAACAATTTACATTCTTAAAAAATGTTTAAAAAAAGGATGGAGTAGAAAAATAAGGTGGCTGACATTGGTTTCTCATCAGACTTCATTCTGACCTTTGCATGTTGTTCCTTTCTATGAGAACTTTTCTGTATGCACCATTGAATTGGTTTGTAAATGATTATAAAGTGGGTAGTGCCCCTTAAGGGTGTGGTTTTGCCAGAAATAATATGAACCAATAGTTTAGGGTAAGTTTGTTTCACACTTTAATATCTTTCCAGCAGTTTTTTTGCACACTTTTGTTTGTAGTTCAAACCTTGGGGAAACTGGGTATGGAAGGATGTGCATCCTTTTTCTTGTTAGATTTATCTAGCAGTTTGGGGAGGAGGAGAACTTGCATAGGGGAAATCATTTATCATTGGCACTACTTCTAAACTTGGACTTCTAAGACAGATGTGAGGAGGATGAATAAGACTCCAGGGAGGTTGAAATGTATTTTCTTAGGGATAATGGCAAGACTTCCTAGAGAACTCTGGTTTCTGGAGACTGGATGCCCTTAAGCTGCTATGCTGACATCTCTATCCATATTTCTGTCTTCCTGGTAATCAAAGCCAGAATAATTCTGAGTTACTACATTTAAATGAACTGCTTTCTGATACTGTAGTTCAGCTGAGACTTTTTTTTTAAAGATAGTAAATTAGAGGTTGTGGTATACTCTGAACTTGAATGTAATACAAAATGAACGAACCTACTGGTTTTCAAAGTGAACTCTAGACCAAGGAATACTTATTTATTTGACTTTATGATGTTGTGGTTGGAAACTAAGTCAGTTGCTTAAACTGATTTAGAAAAGGGAAAATATCTTTCAGTCCTATTTGAAAGCAGATAGGATATAAATGTATACCTTTTGTCAGGGATCTGTACCAAAGCAAGTAACTTGGAAGCTGTTTTTTTGATTCTGCTGTCCTTATACAAACTATGGCTTTTTCTAATATTTACTTCCTCCTAATGATCTAATTGACTGAGTTCAAATGTTCTGACCTGAGTCTATGACTGCTCTTGATTTATAATGAGCTCAGTCTGACAAGATGTACTATTGCCACTTTTTTTGTTCCTTACTTTTGAGGTGATGTGATGCTTGAATGGCTCTTTTCACCTTTGACATGCTACCAATAACTATGCATGCTTTGCTAACTAGATTACCCAGCCACGCTGCCCCCTCCTTTGTCTGTTCACTGGCAGTCTTTCCATTTCTTGGTGTATATAAGAAAGCAGCTAATTCCAAGTGTTTTGAGGGCACAGTCTAGATTTGGATGTGAATTGAAAGGCTGTATAGACACAACCAGATCTAAAGGTTAGGGAGTGTATGTGGATGATGCCAGATGGTCTGGACAAGGTAGGAAGCAGAGGAAGGGGGGAACACGATCTTGTTTGCCTTCATAAAACAAGGCCTGTAGTATAATAAATAGCTGAATGAACCTGCTGGTAATGAGGAAAATAACAGCTATGGGAAAATCATGAGCTTAATGTGTCCAAGGTGTAACAGTTTAACAGGAGCAGGTAATAGCCATATTTTCAAGTTTCTTGAGAATGAAATAATGACAAACAGAAATCAATTTTTTTAGTATGCCTGGCAATAAAAGCTATTCCCTCTTTAGAAGTCTAGCAACCCCAGAAATCAGGAGATGAAAGTACAGACCTGGGAAGGATCTTGGGAGTAGTGTCTGCCACAGATGAGCTGCACTGGAAATTGTTTCAAGTTTGATAACGGGTGAGCAGGCAAGGTGGGACTGTATCTGTGTATGTGGGAGAGCTTGTTTAAAGAGAAGCAGCACACAGCTCATTAAGGTATGTGCTGCAGGATTGACCAGTCTGTGGCATTTATGAGAATTCACAGGTGATTGTAGCAGAAAGCAGCTTAGTGTGACTCAGAACTGCAGGAATTCATAGCAGTAGAAGTCAATAATGTGCAAGGCTTATGCATAGACTGCAAGGGGTTGATAAGCGTGCCCCTTAAAAGGTGCTCAAGTTTCTAAGGCATGTTTCCAGTGTGATAAGGATTGATTTCTATCTTCCTCTCACCTGTTGAAATCAAAGTGGCCTAGTGTCATAAATACCTCAATACTGGGTATGTTCTAAGTACAAAGAACTGGCCTTTACAAGCTCAAGTAAATAAAATGGAAGTGAGAGGGGAAAACAAAGGATTTTTGCCTTGAAAGAAGGCAGGCTCTTGTGAAGTTGGTGGGGTTGGTCATAAAATGTTAGTATATGGACTTCTGTTGTTGAAGTAGAGTAATAAGCTTTTCAGCAGTGCAGAGCAAAATTAAATATCCTGGTGAATGTCGAACTGGGCTGTGCATGCTAACAGAGTGGTAAGCTATGAGCTGGTTCCTGTTGAGAGCATATTAGAATGACAAAATAAAGAAATTGCTGAATTTAGGGATCCTGGGTCGAAGACAAAGTCTGGTTGCAAGAAACTAAAACTATCTTTGGGGAAAGCTTTCCAAATGGATTGTAGCCAAATGCCAGGGTTCTAGGAAGACCTGACTTTCAGCCAATCATGTATAAAGGAGGCTTGCAGTATTTAGCAGACTTGGGAGCTGAGATACATACCTGGGCAGGAGGCAGGGGTCAAGCCAAAATACTAGAAAACAGAACTGCTGTATATCTTCAGGGAGAACACTGAGACATAAGTATGTCAGAAAGCGAGGGCAACATCAGAACAATTTTTATGAATGGACTAGTGCAGATAACTAAGCTGGATGTGTCTTGGCACCTAGAGATTATAAAATTATGAATGAAGTCTTCAGCTTAGGTGGTTACTGTGTTCTGTACATGCGTGACTTGCTGCTTATGCTACTCATTAGTGTCTGTAAGGCTGGAGGAAGAAAACTGGTAGTAAGCTGAATGTGTTGCATATGAACTGCTGGGCAAGGTGTAATCAAGTTTAAATGCTATAAATAAGAAGGCTTGTCCCAGGGGGTACCTGGAATTTTTGGAGATGAGGAAAATTTGTTGAAAGACATGCTCTGTAGTGAGGACTGACAAGCTTTCCCTACTGACAGAAATGAATCCGAACATCCCTCACTGGAAGAGGTGTCTCAAAGATGACTACAAACAAACTTTTACTTTTTTCTTGCTGGAACCAGATGTGAAATGCTTGAGATGGGAAGGATGCACTTGGGGAGAGCAATGCCTTAGTAGTTATGTTGCTCTCTGAACACACACACACACACACACACACACACACGCCCTACAGGCTTGTTGAACATGTTATGCTACTACTGCTGCTTTCTGCTGTGTTCAGCATGTTTAACATCCATCACCTGCTGGGAGGTGTCATGTGCAAAGAGGGTTTTCCAGAAGCCTAAAAATTTCTTAGTCCTTAGACCTCTTGGAGTTATTTTTTTTGCCAGCATGAAAATGATACCAAGATCTCATGTGAAGGAAGCAGTTGCCTTTCTCCTAGATGGTACAGGTTATTGGCAAAGACTCAACTGGAAATCCATCAGGGAATATGTAGGTAATGAAGATCAGCTTCAGCAAGTTCATTTTTTAANGTAATCAAGTTTAAATGCTATAAATAAGAAGGCTTGTCCCAGGGGGTACCTGGAATTTTCGGAGATGAGGAAAATTTGTTGAAAGACATGCTCTGTAGTGAGGACTGACAAGCTTTCCCTACTGACAGAAATGAATCCGAACATCCCTCACTGGAAGAGGTGTCTCAAAGATGACTACAAACAAACTTTTACTTTTTTCTTGCTGGAACCAGATGTGAAATACTTGAGAAGGATACACTTGAATACTTGGGAAGGATGCACTTGGGGAGAGCAATGCCTTAGTAGTTATGTTGCTCTCTGAACACACACACACACACACACACACACACACACACACACGCCCTACAGGCTTGTTGAACATGTTATGCTACTACTGTTGCTTTCTGCTGTGTTCAGCATGTTTAACATCCATCACCTGCTGGGAGGTGTCATGTGCAAAGAGGGTTTTCCAGAAGCCTAAAAATTTCTTAGTCCTTAGACCTCTTGGAGTTATTTTTTTTGCCAGCATGAAAATGATACCAAGATCTCATGTGAAGGAAGCAGTTGCCTTTCTCCTAGATGGTACAGGTTATTGGCAAAGACTCAACTGGAAATCCATCAGGGAATATGTAGGTAATGAAGATCAGCTTCAGCAAGTTCATTTTTTAAAAAGTTTTAAAAAGATTTAAAATGCATGGAAAATCAGTGTTTTGTGGTTTGTTTGTGTGGGGTGTGTGTGTTTTTTCATTGAGAAAACCGTCCAAGATTGAAAAATCAAATGGCCTCTGAAACTACGTAAGAGATCACAATACCTAAGCAGTGCAAGGGGACCTCATACTTGCTAAAGACGGCAGTTGCGGTTCTCCCAGCAGGCCCAGGGCTGCTGTTAGCAAGGCCTCAGTGTGGCTGCAGGGCCTGGTGGTCTGGTGATGGGGACCCTCCAGCATGGGCTAGGAGTGGGGGAAGGCGTGAGATGAGTGTGGGCCAGAGAGCGTAGCCAGCTGCAGCATATCTCTATTTTAATGCTTGGTACAGTGTTCTCAGAGAAATGACTTGCAGGAGATGTCATAAGGCTGTGCCAGGAGGGTGTGTGGAGCGTTACAGTGTCCTTCACAAGATGGTGCATTTGTCTGTTCCCTGTGGCATGCCCCGACTGCAGGGTGCAGCTCTGAGCAAGGGAGGGCTTTCTCCTGTGGTTTTTATCTGCCTTTAGCACAATGAATGAGAAAGCTTTGTGCATTGATTGATGTCTTTATTCTGAGATATTGATTGGGTTTGTTGAAAATGGTCAAACAAAATGAAGTAGCGTTTGGCTTGGTGCGCATTGAAAAAATCAGCTCTTGCAGGCTCTCAGCGATTAGATCACAGTGGGCTTTTTGCTTTGCACATCTTTGATTCAACCTGGTATTAAAAGCCCTTGTGATCCCTCAGCTGGAAGACGCATCAAGCAGCTCTGTTGCATCCCTGAGGGCCTTGAAAAAAAAATAAATACACCTGTACAAGAAATCAGGAAATGAGGACTGTCACAGTGACCCTGTCTTGAATTTCTTTTTTTAACAAGTGAAACAGTCTTTTTTTTGGAGAAAAGTCATGTCCAGTGCTCCAGATGAACACGGCTGTGATTTTTACTTCTGCATTCTGCCAAAAATAAGATCTGTTTTGCTGTTACCTGAGAAGCTGATTACTATCATCACTGGAGACTGGGTGGGTTTTGATGAGAACAGTCAACTGAATGATATTAATACCTTTCAATTTCTTAAACTGAATCTAGTAACTTGAGAGAACTCTACAAAATGTGACACCTCTGAGAACTACACTAATTTTACACTTGGCATTGCAAAATTTTTTCTCACCCAACACAGATGAGAAGTGGATGCCTCTGTCAAGGGGTGGGGGGAGCTTCTGAAGGGTTGGTCTTGTTGGGTCTAGATTCTGGGGTTTGTAACCTCAAAGAAGCTGTGTGTGTACATGACCAAAGAAAGAAGTGTTGGCAGTTCAGGGTTATGTGTATGCAGCAGCAAGGTGTTCAGAGTATATTTGTGGAGAGCATTAAGTTAAGATTGAAGAAGCACTTGGTTCCAGAAGGGCACTGTAGGAAAAGTGAGAAATGCAGAGCAACTTTTTAGCCTGTGGAGAGTTGCACAGCAGTCAAAGCGCTGAGATGAGCTAGAGCTGCTCTTGCAGAGCCACTTCCAATCGGAAGGGTGAGGGAATGGCCAGAAGAAGGGGAGAGATGCTGATGTGGCTTCTGAGACTTAAAGGATTAGCTCAAGAATTTGGACAAACATGGTTTGGATGCAGTGAGATTTCTGCATAAAGATCTGTATGTGCCACTAAATCCCAAATTGCCCCTCCAGGGGAGCATCCTGCAGCCTAATGTTGAAGAATGACAAACTCGAACATTGAGAGAATCAGAGACAGTTATGGGCAGCTGAAGGCCCTAGCTCCATGATCCTCTGGGACAGAGCTACTGAAATGCTAACAGCTTTGTTATTAAACATGCCTGGTGCGTGTCTGGTTGCTTGTCACAGGATGCTGGAATGGCTCTACTACCTCCTGCCTAGATAATGCTTCCTGTGCCCTAGGTCAATGGTCAGCAGGGTTTCTTATGCTTGTTGTGGTTGTTCCTGTTATCCAGCTGTTGGATGTAGAAATAATGTATGGCAGGTGGTTGTCAAATGATGTTATTTCTACTGTTAGGTCTGCTCCTTTGTACTGCTAAGGACAGTTACAGTCTCAGTGATTAAATCCATCATCCGATCTCAAGGTGTAATGCTCAACTCTGGGTTGGCTGCCCACTAAGTTGCAGGAATGTCCTGTGCTGTGTTAGTGTGTGAAGTCTGGAAATTAGTTTGAGATGCCATCTCAGATCTAACTGGATTTTTGTAATTAACCCGTGGGCTGGTTGGACCACAGGCATGATGGTCAGGCCAGGCACACCAAAGCAGCTGTGCTGAGTCCTGTAAGTTACTTGTCTTGCACCTGGGACGATCATCCTTCTCCAGCAGCTCCTGCAGTTAGTTACAGCAGACAGCTTATTTCATGCATTAGAGACAGAGATTTGCCCTTGAGTAAGATTCCTTTATTCATCTGAAGAGGATGGGCCAGCTAATTTTGCAGTTGCTCTAGTATCTGAGAACAGAGTATGTAGGGCAAATAAAAACCTGTAACAGATCATCTGAAAAACCTTGTTCCCCAGTATTTCACAAGAAGTGCTCCCATATAGGTAGAGTGTCTCTGGACACTAATCAAGCAGCTACTTAATGGAAACAGATGATATCTTTGGGGAGGATATGGAGATAAGCAGCTTTCCATTACCTAAAAGTAGATGTAAAGCATTTTGCTAGTTGATACTAGGAGAATGGCCAGCTGTAACTTACTGTGCTGGGAAAAATTTTCTCATAGCAGAACATATGTAGTGCACTAAGCAACCCTTGAAGGCTGGTATGCACCAGCTTAAAGGCTTTGGAGAGTGTGTGATCTATGTTAATGCAGTTATTTACAACTACATGTGGGAGTCTTCAGCAGTAAGAACTCTTAACCTTGTGTTGCCTGACAGTTGCAGGTGAAGTTCTTGCAAACAGTTTCATTTATTTTGTGCCTGTCCGTTTAGAACAAAAAGTTAGTCATTGTGTGAGAAATGAATGGTTGTTCTTCTCTTGCACTGACAGCTAAATGACTGGATCCGCATCGCCTGTTTGTTTCAGCATGCTGCTATCGTAATGGAACATTTTCAGTGGATTAAAGTTTTTTTAAAAAACAGTTGATTTGGCCTTCACTATAGCATTAAACTCTGTTATTCTGCTTTCTGTGAAATAATTTCTCCTTTGTTGTCTCAGAGCGGGGGAAAAATATTTCAACCACTTGGCAGAAGAATAAACAGACGTGGCTTCTAGATAACTTGTTCAAAGTTACAGAAATCTCAAAACAACAACAAAAAAGAGTTGGAAGTGGAGAAGCTTATTGTTTAACACTTGACTACAATAATAAATTGCCCAGTTCCAATGCTTTTATTACTGTTATTGACATAGGTTCATTTTTGAAATCATCAGATGAAAGAAAACTAGAGTTTTGAGACTTCCACTGTAATCTGTGCTTCATGCTGTTTCTTAAGGAATTTTGACTTAATGTATTAATTAGAACAGGGAGAACTAGTAGATTTAAGGCAAGGATATATTCAACTCTAGAAGCTTTTAATCCTGATGTCTTTTCTGTAAAATACAGCTGTTTCTCAGTTGTAAGTGTAAATGTCAGTGTTCTGTCGTGCGTGTTAGCAGCACATTGTGGTGCAGCCTCAACTGTTTCTTAGAAAAGTCACTTCATTCAGCAGTACTATGTGCATATACATTCAAGCTCCTGTGGGTAAAAAGTGGGAGAAAGTTGATATAATCCAGATCAAACGCTTTCTTGTTAAGCATGGTCACTTAGCTTTCTCCTAATGATAGGAAAACTGGTAAATGCAAGCGTCCTCTGTGCTTCAATCACTCTTCAGATCCAAGATGCTGGTGGGTTAGAAAAAATGAGTTGTTAGAAGAACATTGATGCTGGTGGAAGCCCCTGGTGAGCTATTTGGCTGTGTGGACTGGGAAAGAGCTGAGTTCCTCTCTTATGCTCTATTAAGTCACAAAGGAGCATAGGGTTAGTATTGTGATTAACTGGTTATTCCCATTCCACCAGGCTGAAACATGCCCTGTCAACATGTTGGCTCCCCCTGGGTAAAGCGTGGTGTGCTAGGAGTCCCCCAGTCTTGACTTTTCTTTAATGTTACCCTCTTGTGTTCTTCCTTCCAAGTTTGTGTCTACAGGAACAGGACTGATGGTTTCACAAGCAGCCTGTGGGTGAACTACACTGTTTCAGAGCATGTTCACAATGACTTTTTCAATATACTTATTTTTGAAATTATTTATTAATGTAGCTTACAAGGCATGTGACTGATTTCATACATAAAGGTATTCTGGGTGCTACAGATCTGGACAGAACTCCTTGCTATGTGTTGGCATCTGGTGCTATTGTCACATTTAAGACGTACAAGATGCAGGTACCGGTTTGGCAGTGTGTAAAGAAGTCCTATGGCAAAAGCAATTGATGTGCTCTTGAGTGACTTAGTAACTTTATATTGCCTGATAACCCACTTCCTCTGGAATCACTTTTTTCATTCTAGATTGTGTAATTAAATGGATCAGTGGGTGCCAACAGATTGGACTGCAAAGTCTGCATGTGCTGCCTGAACAAGCCCTTTTTCAAATAAAAAAAGGGGTGTGTGTGGAGGGGAGACCTCTGGCTTATAAAAACCTAGGTGGGAGGGAGAGCACTAAAGAAGCAACGTGAGTGCCTGCAATATTTGGCAGATATTTGAAATCAAATTGTATTTTGTGTGAGTGCCTGTTGGTATTTTCTCATTGTAGGGCTCTTCTAAGTATCACTACAGTACTGTTCCTATGCAATAATTTCTTGGAGCTGAAACTAGAGAAGTAGGCAGAGCCACCTCTCAGAGAGAGCCTGTAATTGCATTTTGATGACTCAAGGCTGGTGTTTGTCTTTTTTGTTTGATGCTGGCAGGTAACATGCAACAAAAAGGCTTTTGAGTTAACACCTAATTAAGATGGATGGAGAAGGTCACAGCCTTGGTAGTGCTATTGGTTCAGGCTGTCAACTGCCTCAGTAAGACATCAGTGAGAAGATTTACAGGGAACTGTTTTGTGCATCCAGGCTGGGAAACGTTTACAGATTGATTTTTAAATAACAAAAGTTCTGAGTTCTGCACACAGAGATAGCCGTCTGCCAAATGCAAAAGCCAAGGTACTTGGCTTATTTTTTTGCAAGAATATCCTTGTTTCTGTTTTCCTTTGATTAAATGCAATAAAGAGGGGTTAGATTCACATGGGGGAACTCGGAATGCTGCTGCTACATTGATAGGTGTGTAATGTAGGTGCATCTACAGTTTGGGTGTCAGGATCTAACTAGGTGGGGCAGCCAAGAGCTTTGGCTGATGGACCCCCACCTCTCAGCTGTGTTCTGTAGCTTGTCCTGTGATCTGTGCCATTACAGCCAGGTTACTGCTGGGACCCACAGCACCACGATGCTCAGGATGTGAGCACTGAAATAAGAATAGGGACAGGTTCCTAACTGTACGCCTGATCTTGAGCTAATGTTAGACTTTGACCGTAAGCTGTGCATGAGCTTTAAGTTACCGCTAGACCATACGGAACATGAAAGGGAAGCACAAGGTGAAGTTTTAGGTAATGCTAACTAACACTTTCCAGAGCCTAGCTCTGTTACTTGTGCAGTGTGAATCAGCCAATGCTGAAATATGGAGAGGTGGTTTGACCACTAACATCAAGTGGACAAGATGGCCAGACCCTTTCCTGAAAGGGTGGTGTGTTTTGTGAACTTAAAGCAGGTGGGGACTGAGTGCCAGGGCTGCAGGAATTTGCATTGCTCTTAGGATATTTTAAAGCAGTCTGCGTTTTAGTTTGTTTTTATCTGCTGTTGTCCGTGAACTCATAGGTGCACGCAGAGGTATAACCTGTCTCCTCTCTGAAGAGAGTCCCTTCCTTATATCTGCATCCTTATTCCTCTTTACTTGCTTTTCATCATATCTAGCTGAAAGCTTTTCAAGCCTCAGATAAAGCATTACAGTTAAACTGCAGAAACCTCCTCTCAAAGTGGAGAGCTGGAAGAAGCTGGAGCTACCAGGTGAGCCATACTTGAATTCACTTGCACAGGCAAATGCTTTGCACTACTTCAAAATTCAGGATAACTAATGAGAAAACACTGTTAGGTAATGGCAATACAGAAACTAGTTTCCATTCTGGATAATTCGTTCTAGCTGAAAATGAGATCTTGTTGGTGCTTTCTGAAGACAGAAAACCCTTTTCAGGAGGGTATGGGTAACCCAGAATACAAGGCTCCTTTGCACAGGGTGGCTCAGTCGCATCAGCAGGACACAACAAGTATTGAGGTCTGGTGGTGGATGGGATGGCATGGTAGATCAGAGGAAAATCCCCCTAACTTTTCCACATAATTTGGTTTGTGCTAACTGCAACCTTGTGCCTTTGTGTCAGTTTGTTACTGCAGCCTCCTACACATTACTTAGCGAGTTGGCCCTGTCATAGTTTCTCCTGCTGCTTTATATAGTTAGAAAAATATGTACTCTTGTATACACTAAATGCATATGGATAAACAAGGAAACTTTGAAGGTGTATTTATGAAGATGTGGAAAGATAAAAGGTTTAGCTGTTCTGTGAAGGTGTGTGGGTATTATAAGTAGGCTTTACGCTGGTTCAGACAGTTAAGAATGGATATCTCGTATATATTCAATTAAACTCTATTCTTGCCCATAAAAATAAGCACTACAGCAAAATGTTAAATTTTAAAGAGAAATATAGGAAGATTAAAAAACGATGTTGTCCTTCAGTAATATGAACAGAACAAAACCTGGGAGGGGGAGCAATAGTGTAGGTTTTTTCAACACTTTTGTAAGTATGTCATTACTGATTTCAGAGAAATTTCAGCTAGAATTAAATCAATCCCTTTGTCTTTGTACAGCAGCACCTTGGATTAATTATGGGGAGAAATCCAGCAATTTTTCTATGTTAAAAGAGAGTGCTAAATATCTAGATCAGGAGAACACCAGAGAAGAGATGAAAGCGGAGAATTAAAATTTGAGTATTTAGACACAGGGCAGCCATTAGTAATGCATCTTTTAGTTTTTAGAGGCCCTACACAGAAGTGAAGTCTGTCCTGAATAACATGGAAGAAAAATTTCTTGATCTGAAGGTGTTTGGTATGTTTAAAGTCTGCAGCATAGGGCAGTGGTAGTTTGTAAATGGTCATTGCACAGTAAGCATTTATAGTAAACTTGAGGATTTCTTCCTATTTAAAGACCTGAAAAGTAGTGATGAAGGTTTCTGAGTGTGCATGACTTATTTTATTGAGCAGTCCACTTGTATCCCAGCTGAGTGGGGGAGGATGTGTGCAGGGACTTAGGCAGCGTACCGTCCCTGCGTATTCTGAATGTGCGTGAGATGCTAGGAGGATGGAGGAGGAGGAGCTGGGCCACTGGAATCATCAGCCAGAGAATATGTACGTTGGCTCTCTAGCTGGTTTTGGGGAGGGATTGCTGTTCTGCTCACACCTGCTAGACTGAATGCCCAGCTTTTGCCCCATTTTTTCTTCCTTTAACTGTGAGTGCTGCTGATTGATCTTAAGTGTAAAACAGATCTATAAGCATTCAGACAGGCAGCAGGAGTGCCTGTGATCCTGCTCCTCCCTTTCCATCCGTCATGGCACACATTGCTGCTGTGTATTCCCACTGTGCACCTCTTAGGTTCCTGAATTTATTCTACCAACCTTCCCTCATTAATTCATACGGGAAAAAATCATTCTGTCAAATGAATGACAGTTAATGGAGGAAGGTACTGAATGTTTGGCAATGAACTCTGAAATATGGTGAAGTGTAGCCAACAGGGTGTTGCTGTACTGTAAACCTTGCATGCTGTGAATATGAGTGAGTGCTGAGGTGAGATTTTTCTTGCTCTGAGATGAGTGAGGATGTGCTGTAGGGTCAGGCCACCAGCGTAATGTCTGGGGATGACCAAGAATATAGGTAAAGCAGATTGTATAGAGGAAACAGAATAAAAGGAGCACATTTTTAAAGACTAAGGGACAGGAAACTTTAAGGGAGAAGGTAAAATGGGAGTTTAAAAGTGAGGAAAGAATGAAGAAAATGGAGTAAGGTGGTTTTGTGTTTTTTAATAAAGTCAGATGCGGCTAAAGAACAAAAAATCAGACAGGTTGACTAAAGGAGTTGCTACAAAACAATGCACGCATGAGACTGAGGAGGTAGTTTCTATAAACATCACACAAAGGCAAAGAAGATCTAGGCCCCCAGCCATCCTCCATAGAAATAAAAATATTTGGCAAGAATATTTAGGAAGCTATAATTGTAATATGCTTCCCCAGTGAGAGAAATTTACAGGTTCCCAGGCTGAGGATTCCTTTAGAGGCCTGTGAATCCTCACTGGTGAGGGGTAGTGTCAAGCTATGCATCAGGCTATGCCCTGCTGGGCACCAAATCTTCCTGAGGAAGCCCTGGTACTGGGGAGTTTGGGTTTGGGGCAGGAGAGGCTGTGTGGTTGAGGCTGCTCAAGCCCCTTCCTGTGGTTATGGGCTTTGGAGGCTCCTGGAGGAGGATGTTCTCAGGTGTAAATTTGCACTGGTTTTTCAGCCAGCCCAGGGCAGTTGTCCAGCTGGTGCCCTGTGTTGAGCAGTGGGACAACCTGAACTCAGGGACATTGTTCTTCATCTTCAGACCTCTTCCTCTGGTTATTCAGCCCTCCTTTAAACTGCTGTTACTAATGAGGTTATTCAATGGGAGGAGACAACGGTTGCCAGCTGCGTGTAGCCCTTTGCTTTGCACTGGTTTTATGTTTTAGGCACAAATGCTGTTTCTGCGTTGGGTCAGTGGACAGTGCATTGCTGCTAGCCTCTGCATAGATACCCTTGCAATCAGGCATAAACGAGATCTCCTTTGCTAATATTTATTAGCATGCTATGCTACAAAGTACTTCTTAGCCTTTCTATCATATATGTTTCAAATGATTCTACTTCAGCCAAACAAATTGCCCAGGCTTAATTTCTGAGAAATCATTGTCAAAATTGCTGAACCAGTTTAATTCTAAAGCACATATTTATACTGAGCTGCACAAATCACACTGCCAACTGAGGTTACAAATGGGAGAGAGAAAAGTTTAATCAGAAATGAGATTAGATTTGAAAACATAGTGTTAGTGATTGCTGCTGAGGCTCAGACAGGGTGTAAAGTCATGGATTTTCTTAGCAGGCTCAGAATAGCTCACTTGAGGAAGCTGAAGAGCTCATATGCCCTGGTGCTGACAGCGGGAGAGTGTGGTGGTGGCCTGAAAGCAGGAGGCTGTTATTTGCAGCGGGTTGCTGTGAAGTTGTCTTGGAAGCTGAAGTGGGAGGAAGAAAATCATTCAAAAGGCGTGTCCTGGTGCCAAGTGGAAATGGGGGATGAGGGAGAAATGAATCAGTTTGTGCTGATGCTTTGGGAGGTCTAACTCACCCCTCGATGGCAAACGGAGCCACCACCTCCCTCCAAGGTGACCAGCAAGGGCTGCTGGCTTGTCTTGAGCAGTTGGGCAACCTCTGTGTGCCTGAACAGAAGGACTTTCAAGCTGGAGTTAGAGAAGAGGTTGGTGAAAAGGCATTGCTCAATAGGTGCTAGCATCTCCATGCTGCAGCAGTAAATAATAAAATAGTGTTTACTGATACGGAGGGTCATTTGTAAATGCTGCCCTTGCACAGCCTGATCTGTGAGTTGCCTTCTTATATCACTGTTCATGTGACTGCAAGTGAATGGAGTGTTCTTGCTGCTAGCTGTTAAGCAGTTGTGTAAGTGCTGTATCTGCATCCATAGACCTGGTCTGTTTGGTGTGCTGTTGTACCGCGCACCCAAGCACCCGCTTCCTCCATGCGAAGGAGCGCCAGCCTGGTACAGGGAGGAGCAGAAGGCATACAGCATAGCAAAGCAGTCAAACTATTTCTTCAGTCTTTAAAAAAAAAAAAAATGCTTGGCAGTGTTTCAATGTTTCTTGGATAGCTGTTGATCGTTTCAGCTGTGGGAGGAAAACTGAACCTTGAAATGGAATGTTTTGTCTTAGGGGAATTGGATAGATTTCTTTTTTTATTTAAACACTTTGTGTTTTTCCAAGTCACCTCTTTCACATTTCTAAATAGGAAACAAGAATTGGTATAAACCTGCTGTCATTGCAACATCCCCCAAACCTCATGATGAGCTACAGAAAGCTGCAAAAATTCCCATAATTGGAAACTAAGCAGATCCCTGCCCCTGACACTTCTAGAGATTGTGCTAGCTTATAATCACAACAGGGAGAAGCGAGGCACAGCAGCAGCTTCTCTTCTTGCAGGTAAGCCAGGCTGTGCTCAGTAATCTCCCAGTCCTGCATTAAATCTGGGAGACCTCTCTTCAAATTACAGGGTGATTAGAAGTGCAGCCCAGGAGCAGCATTACCATCAGTTTGAGGTGTAACAGATTATACCACTGCCGCTAACTGCTAGTGTCAGCTGTACTCATGACTGAAATGCACATCTGGCCACAACAGAGGTCCTGATTCTTTTTTCTATTAAACATCAGTGAGATCAATCCCAGTTTGTCTTGCACTTCTTTGTGACCAGTTATTTCACAGCTCTGTTGCTATTGCCTTATTTGCTCTCTTGCTGCTCTGGTTTTTGCCTCTTCTAATATTCATCAGGTAGGTCTTTCTTGTGATCACGAGCATTTTCAGTGTACAGCGAGCTGTGAATCAGAGGTGGTACCTGGACTCACAGAGGTTGTGACACTGATTAAAGGGATTTTCCACATAGCATGAAGGTACTGCCACTTTTCTTGGTGTATGTTTGCTGTGAGTGTAGAATGGAGAGAGATGCGGGGGGGGTTTCATCCTTGGTGGATGATACTTGTAAAGTGAACCCATAGGACAGTTGCCAGTTGTGAACAACATAGAAATGGCACAAACCATAGAAGAGGTACCAACCATTTATCTGGGTTAACACACAGGCAATGACAAATGCTGCACATCAAAATAACCCTGCAGTAGGCAGAGATGGTGAATAATCCAGTCTCAGGAAAGCCTCCTACCTTGTTTAAATCTTGGCACTCAAAGCTGTGCTTCTTTTGAAATATCGAAAAACTGCATGAAGATGTATTGAGTACATCCATTTCTGCCAGGAATGGGGTGCAATGTCTGAGGAACGAGGAAGAGGCTTTCACTCCCTTTCGCTCCTGCACTGGAAATGTTGGCCAGGAAGTCTATGGTGTAGTTGTTAATGGTGCTGGGTTTGTAGCTGCAGGCTGAATTCCGCGGGCAGTTATTGTGATCATGTGGAGTGCGGTGGCCAGGTGCTCAGCGGGGCTGGCTGCTTCATCCAGAAGTGGAGGCCATGATAATGCACTTAGTTAATTAAAAAGTCAAAACTGATATAGCAAGCTCAGCCCTGCCTTTGTGTATAGGTAGCACAGGTCTTCTGAAATGTCTCTCCTTAAAGTATTGGGTAGGCTGATATTTGTATACTTAAAGAAAAAAGTTCCTGACACACACACACGTGATTGCCTACCTCCTTTCAGATTCTTTTTTATTCTAATTTGGTAGGATGCCAGTTAGCCGTAAACTAGATTGTAGAGCTGCTATCAAGAATAACTATTGCATTCTGTCTTTGAAGCACTGAACAGTTCTTTAAAAAAAAAAAACCACCCCTACTAACTTTCAATACAGTAATGGTAAAATCAGTTCAAGGATTATATTGTCACTTCTTCCTAATGTAGAATTATTAAAGCATATAAGGAGAGGAGCAGAACTGAAGGCTAATACATCATGCAATAGACTTTGTGTCAGGCTGCTGAGAGAACGATGTTCATGGAGGCTAGGGCGAAAGTGTTCCTTTACAAGCAAACAAATTGAACAAGGCAGCAAAAACCTCTGCTAATGTTAAACAGTGGCATCCAATTAGGGAGGGATGCCACTTCCATGGGGAAGAGGAAGCTGGTGGTCATGGCATAGACCAAACGATGGGAAGGAAGGGCTGTGCTGGTTGGGGAGGAGGGGGAACAAAACCTTGGAGCTGTGGAGAGGGCTGTAAGCATCCCAGAGGGACCCATTAGGCAGCTAAACACTGTATGTGGTGTTGCACTGGAATGGTTGTGAAAAGCATAGGATGAATAATACTTTGGGTATTAAGCTGCTTGATAGTATGCCCTTAAGTGCAATGATTGCTACAGTGTTAAAGTGCCACGAATAAAATAGGCTCAGATGTACTGTATATTTTCTCTGTAGCCCTAAAGAGGTGGCATTGTCTGCATATAACAAGAATGAATGAAAATGTCAAGGAAAATTCCAAGTGCTATTGCTTCTTAGGAAATGATTAGCTTTGCATTGACTGAAAGGAGAGTTCTTCAGCTGCGTGAGCATGGATCCTCTCCTTGGTAACACATGCTGCTGTGATGACTTCCAGAAGCTATGGTGCAGGAACGTAGGAACAAATTAGTCTGCTGGCTAAATTTGTGCTCTTACACCAGAAGTGAATCTGACTTCCAGTTGTGTGAAGCCAGTCCGAACTGGATCGGTTTGAAAGAGCTGGCCCAAGCATGGGCTAACCAAGCCATTAGAAGCGTGGCTTTCTGTTGTGCTGCCAACATCCTGTGAAGGACACTTATCAGTTATTTACTTTCCCCACTGTCACTAGGAGTGTAGAAATAAAAAGATAAAGAACAGTAAGGCAGTAGTTCCTTGGCTTTACAAGGACTCTTACTTTGTTCAGTTCTTTCCCCTCTATTTTGTTTCACATCTACTTTTACTTCGAGTCTGCACTGTAGATCCTTGCAGAGTGCACGGCTGAGATGAGGGGCCTCTGTGAGCAGCGCGTGGCGATTGGCATGTGGCAAACTGTAAGGGACTGGGGTGGGGGGCGAAACCTTTGGCTATGGACAGAGTTTAGGAGTTATCTTTACAAGAATAGAATAACACTCGGATATCAAGAGCTTTATCAAGTATCGAAGAAATTACTCTCCTTGCTCCGTGCATCAGGGAGCTGGTAGCAGAGACCAGCAGTCTGGCTGCTGTGTGGGAGGTGATGTGTGACCAGTCCAACCCAGTACTGAGTATGGGGGCTCATTTGAAGATCCAAGTGGAGCTCAGTTACAGACTGTTTGACCAAGCAGCTAACAGGAAGGCAGCTGGTTTGGTGTGCAAGTCACCGCCAGCAACTGCGAGGGGATGGGCATTTGTGAAGAGCAATCCTCGCTTGCCTCCTGTCAGCCAGCCAGGAGTGGAGGATTCTGGAGGAACAAGAGAATGGGCCCTGGGCTCTTGTCAGCTGCAGAGCTGTTGTTCTCTGGTTGGCAGCCAGCAACTTGCTGTGCCACTATCCTGTTCCTCAGCTGGGGTTTCTCAGACAAATTAACAGCAGTAATGATGGAGAAAGAAGTGGCAGCAGCACCAGAAGATGCCCCTCAGATTCACATTTGCTTAGTGAACCAGAAGATCCTGCAGAGCCTTATGGGGATGGAAGTGGCAGTGCTTAGCTCTGCTACGACATGAGATTGTTTTCCTTTTTCTGTTATGACAAAAATGGGAACTGGGCTATGTTCCAGACCTGTAGCCTGTGGCTTTGGGCTGAAGAGATAAGAATTCGCAAAATGTAGAGCTCCACAAAGTGTACAAGAAAAATTGAAACGACAAAGTCCTTAAAGTAGAACTTCCGTAACTGGAAATGTTTCAAACCGTTTTGCCCTTTCAGATAAATGCAGCCAGCTTTCACGCTCCTTTCATATCGTCTCCTGCCATGTATGCAATTATCAAACATGTTTAAAAACCTTCCTGGCTCATGTTCTCTGTTCTGTGGGAAATCCTTTAGAAGCAAACTCCATATGCACACAGGTGCCTCTTCCCAAGGAGTCTGAGTGGTGTGCAGATGTCTTGTGTCCACATAACAAAAAATGGCTGTAACTTGTATACAGTGGAGCAAGACTTGGTGTTTACAGACAGATAGGCATTGTGTATGCACGCATACAGTTGATCACCAGATTTTGTTGGTTTGCAAGTGGCAGATGCAGAATTTTGCATGTGCAAGTTATTTTGCAGCGCACTTTTTTTGCTGAAGAACTACCTGGGTGGTGAAATACAGCTACAGCTTCACTGGCATAGGTTTGATATATTGGAGAAATGAAGATGAGCTGGGTGAACACCTTCGCTCTGCTGTGATCTCACCTCTCGTGTGCTTCTCAATAAGTCATTCTGCCTTGCAGTGACTTGACAGCATTTTGGGGAAGGAAGCAGCGCTTGGCACAGAGGAGCCCTTAATCCTTCACAGTGGGGTCCTTGCAGCTTCAGCAGCAGTGGTGATGGGGCTTCACTGCTCCCTGGTCTGAGCAGAGGTGCTGCTGCATTGTCTTATGGGTGCAGATATGGTGCTGCAGTGCTCATGGGGGTCATGAGCCAGAATTTGTAGGTTTTCACGTGCTTTTAAACTCGTTACTGGCTTTCCCTTTGGCAATGGGCAAGTCAATTTACTTCTTGTGCCACTAAAAATGGGCTGCCAATTTATCTGTTGTACAGTGCCATTTATCATAGTCTCAAAATAGTGTTACTAGCCAACAGATCTTTCCTTTGTAATAAACCTTTTCTCCCAGCTGGCTGAACATCAGGAGGATGATGAAGGCATGATCTTGGCCCCACTGTGATGCATCATGCTTTTGTTCTTGTTCCTTCCTCCTCTTCCTAGAAAGCAGAGTACTTGCCTGAGACCAGCATTCAGGCATGTCTCACTGGAAATTACTCAAATTTCTATTGTGTTCCTATTTTTGTTTTCCTTGACTCAGTCCTGTGGCAGGTTAGGATTAGAGGCTCATTGAGAGAGGAATTCAAGAATAAGTGTGCCCATCTGCGTGCTTTTTGCTTTCCATCCCTAGCAATGTTCTTCTGCTAGCAGAAGAAAGGGAAAGGATGATATATAAATTTGCTAGATCAGGCTGATCTGATGAATGTCATCAGTCTGACAGAGCTCTTTATGACAATTCAATAGCTGGAATAGATTCAGTAAATTTTCCAAGCCCTGTAGCTCAGAATACATTACATGCTCATCTATTGCTGGGCTCCTGGTATTGTAACTATTGACAGTTGTGTAAAGCGAGCGACCCTGTGCAGTTCTGTAATGTCATTCCATGGTGGTGTGATTTACATTACCATGTGTAAGTGGTGCTATCTGTTGGAAATACAATGTGATTTTTTGCTTTATATCATAATGGGAGTAAATCTAACATCCGTAGTCATCTTTATTAGAGATGCCCTATTTTATATATATGAACATACATGCATACACTTCTGCATTGTACTGTGGGATTGTACAGGACTCTGCCATAAGTATCCAGTAGCAGAGAAATTACACAACCAGGTTAATTAGACAAGGCCACTTTTTGGGAGGTGGAGAGTGGGAAGGGGTGAGGAGGAGGAGGAATGAGAGGGTGAAACAGCACTGACATTTGAGTGAATAGATGGTAATGAATGTATGTTGTAATAAAAGATGGTGATACTTTTCTCCTGTTACTGATGTTTAGTGATGCTTTGAAGGCAGCAGGAAGCTTTGCTTTGAATCCTGAGCATATCAAAATTAGATAATTTAAATTTTTTTTGCCTCCAAATATACCTTATCCTTAAGCAGTTTTTATTAAGGATGCTAATTGCCCAGACCCTGACTAATGCAGGCTGTACCATGCTGCTGGATTATTCTCCTTTGCATCTTCTGAAGTCAGGCAAGACAAAAATTAAAGCAGAAGATGTAAGTACTCCTTTAGTGCTTTATATTGCAAATGCCATTGCAAGTGTAATTTAGCCTGAAGCCATAGCACTGATGGACATCTTGCACAGTTCTTGTAGCTGGATTCCTTATCAGTACATATGAATATACAGTGTTGTGGACATATCTTGTATTTCACAGAGCTGGCTACAAATTTCTTTGTACTGTCTGTAATGTATACAGATACGTCGACTGAATATATGCTTGTATGGATCTGCGTCTGAATTCGGTTACAGTTACCACGCATCAACTTCATTATACCACACAATTTAATTCTGTAACTAAAGTAAAATAGCCGTCCTGTGGATGCGTGTCCTTCGAATGTGGAGGCTGCCTCTGCTCATATTCCACTGCAAGCAGCTGCTTGCCTGTGTCAGTGTTTGTGTCTCGGATAAAAGGGACTTTAAAGTACAAGTGACAGCCAGCCATGTGTTTTCCTTCCTTGTTACTTTAAGGCAGCCTTCAGTTTCTCCTTTTAACTTCCTTGCATTACTAAATCTATTATCTTAAAATATCAAATATATTAATCTAGTCTCTTAAAATATCACCACTTTCTAGTGGTATTTTTTCTTTCAAATCAAGATTTGTTTCCCTGTAACCTTTCAAAAATCCTCACATTTATTGGGTTTATCTGTTCTAAGTAATTCAGAGCATCTTTAAATAGTAAATTCTTTGACCATTTCCTTCTGTATTATTTTCATTGGTAAGACAGGAGACTAGCAGTTTTCAGGTCAAGATAGTCCATAGGTCAGTGTTTTTATGCTGGATAAGAGCCTGGAAATCCTGATTACTTTCTTCATGGAGACTAAGTACAACTAATGTACAGCTGTTCATGAATTGTATCAAGTTTTATCTCTTTGTTCTTAATGCTTATTCAGATAAGTATTTTTAAGGATGCAGGATGCTTCCACAGCATACACTATATATTTTAAATGCCCCTGTAATTCTTATTTCAATTTATTTTTGCTCTTACAAGCTCTGTCAATTTAACTGGTGACTTATCTCACTACCTTTATATGGAGAAGAAACTAATTAAAGATACAGCAGAAATCCAATTCGTCAGCTGACAATAGGCAGTAGCTTTGCTGGGCACCCACAGGATCTAATCTGGAGTCCACAGGCAGTTTTGTCTCCTTGCTCCTTGGATTCACTCCAACATTGCATTTTTTTTCTGCACCACTCCAAGGCACAAATCTCTTGTTGCTGACTATTGCTTCGTTAGCCCAGGGGTTACCTGGGAAGAGAAGCAAAATCCATCATTGCAGAAGATGTCAGATCAGTCTTGTCTTGAGTGGAAGTTCAGGAACTCAACAAAAGTTGGGATGCCTGCGGTCTATTGACAAATAACTGCCCTTCTTAACTTTACCTAACTCAATAGCCTACAGAGTGTCTTTCAGGTTTCAGGACAAGATAAGCTGTTTTAAGGAAGTGTTCCTTTTATTTGTTTCCTCTAGTACAACTGTGGGTACAAAAAGGCTTGAAGTTAGTGCTTTCATTCAAAGAGCAGCTTTGCTGCAAAACTGATAATTTTGTCTGAAATAAACTTCCAGATGAACTGGGATCAGTCATGTGCTGACCAAGGTGCAGGTTTGCTTCTAGAGTCTAAGCCAAGTAGTTTAATCTGGTGACCAGTCTAAGTGGTTAAAGGCAAGCAGAACTTCTGGAAGATGGTACTGAGAAACTGTCAAGACAGTGGTGAATTTTTAGGGGGAACTAAAACAGAAGTTCAGAAGTGCCTTCTTCTCCTGACTATCAACTTAAGCCTATTGTGTTCAACTCTAAGTGGCTGAGCTGCCACAGGGAGAACTCTTACTTGTTTGTCACTAATCTGCCATTAACTTTAACTTACATTCTGGAAACTTTCAGTAGAAGCGCCTGTGAAAAGAGAAAAGGAAGCTTGCATTTTAGAGATGTGTTGGAAATAGTTCTTGGACCTAGACAGCTGAACAAACCACCTCATAAGCGACATCCTACAGCTTTTTTTCCACCACTGGTGGATTCTGACTCTCAGAGAAGGCACAGGCTTAGCTGTGGTTACAGAGTGCCTTTAGGAACTGGAAAAGAGTTGCAGGTCAGTGCCGGCATGCTATGAACTACTTCAGCAATGCAGGATGTAGGATCCTGCCGTTAATTTTTGCCTTTGCCAGGAACCCAGTTTGTACAACATTGCAGTTGAGGGCTGAGAGGAAGGAACTATTGATTGAGACTAAATTCTGGTAAAAGCACTTCTGTACTCTACTGAAATATTCCTAAAACTGTGCTCTCCTTCAGTCCTGTTTTGAACACAGTGGGAGTTCGGAGAATGAAGGTACATGAATGCACATCTCTGGATGTACCTAATCAGTGCTTGCAATGTGCTTTGAGTCTTTCAGATGAGAGAGTCAAAATAGCATTAAAAAGGGGGGAAAAAAAAAAACCTGTTGGAAAATACAGCATTTGTAAATGAGCTGAACATCTGGTGTATGTGCTTAGTTGAAGCCTCTGGGACAGATCCTCAGCTTACAGAAAACTGACTTAACTGGGGTTTGGGGGAGATGGGCAATGGGAAAGCAGAGCTCAGCAGGCACTGTGCAGTGAGCGTGGGTGAACTTTGAAGTTAAGGAGTGAGCTTTTATGTTCTGATTGCTCTTTACTATTTGTCACTTCCATTGAGTCTTCTCACCAGGTTGGTATTAGTGGTGTAAAATATGTCTTCGTGAAGGTGTAGAAATGTGTCATAGGCTCCTTGTTTTGCTTCCTAAAAGGCACTGCGTGCTGGGCAAAGACAAAGTGTGTGTTTACAAACTGCAGGTAGAGAAGAGTAAGAGGATGCTTGTGAACTTACTCTGTATATAGTTTTAGCTTCTTAATAGAGAAGCTTATCTTGAAACTAGTTTTGTTCATCAAGGTGATACCACAGTGTTGCTTGGGACTAGAGTAATGAGTTTCAGCAGACATGAGCTTGCTGGCTGTAGAGGGATCCATTTTGGTTTGTGTGCTATATTTAACAGTTAAGCTGTCAGCCCAGTTTCCAGCTACTTGATACAGTATCCCTAATGGCCATTTTGCACTTCTTCAAGGTTTAATTTTTATTAAGGATGTGAATGGGGGTGTGGGGAATGTTTTCTGTTCTGTAGTGGATGCATGTCTCGGGGGTGGAGGGGACAGGGTAAGGGGAGAAACTTGCCCAGTTTTTGAACTTGTCTGGCTTGGGCCTTTCAGAGATTGCTTCTTGTCATGTCTTTTTCTATTACATTAAGAAGCTCTTTAGTAGCTGGTATCTTATCCCCAAGGACACACCTGTAATCAAGTCCCTTTCAATCTTTTTGATGAAATAAACAGACTGATCTTTCTTACTATCCATCATAAGACACTCTCTTCTGGCTTAAAACAATTGTTCTGATACTTTCCATACCATCTCAATTTTTTCAGCATCTTACCAGAATGTGGACATCAGTTTTTGCCATTCCAGTAACAGCGTCTGCTCTGCCATATGCTGTGGTGGAAGCAGCTGCTGATATATATTGCTGTTCCTCTTTCATGCATCCTGGAAAGTCTTGTTGCTTTAAAATAGCTTGGGTAATTTTTTGTTACTGGTTTTGTTATTGACCAATACGACCCATAAATCCCTCTTGATCTCTTTCCTGAGCAGAATCTCCTATTTCACAAATACTGATGTCCTTTCTAGAAATAACGCTTACTACATAGTAGCACTAAAATTGTGTGGGAGTGGATGACTACAAGTTCTTCAGGCTGCTTTACATGACTGGTCATCCCATCATTCAAACATTCACTGTCGTTGCATCTGCTTTTATCCCAGATTATTGATAAACATGATGCTATTTGATATACTTATTTCCTTTTGCTGTAGAACCCCCTTACAAACAAACCTGATTAGTTTCCTGGATCACAACCATTTTGGGGGAGCAATCAAATTCCCGCTGCTTACTCTATGGTTTTCTTTCCTTATAGCTTACGGTATCAATTCTGTAGTAGCAATGATGTGCATCATTAAAAACAAATAGCTTAACATTTGGAATATATCATGTCTATCAAGGTCAACTTTATGGGTTGGAATCAACCCAAGTTTCCATGAATTTCTGTCCCATAACTCTTCTTCAGTTAAGTAGTTGGGCCTATTTTCCCTTTTTTGCCGAAGACTTAGCCTAGACCTTACAAATTTTTGCGAAGCTGAGTCATTTCACTTGCCTTGGGTATTTGTATGATGTTATCAGCCTTGAGATGTATCAAAATTAGTACCAGGGCATCAAATGTGCCCCAGGGTGTTTTCAGTAAGTTCCTGTTGTTATCCTTTCTGAGTTGCTCTTGATTGCAACTGCAGTATGAAGTACTTGATCTTTCTCAAGTGACACAAGTAAGTCTTCCTGCTTTTTTCTAAATGCAAACCAGAAATGTTTATTGAACTTCTCTGTTGTCATTAATAATTTTACCCTTCTTATGCAGTAATGGGCCTTACGCCAATGATAAAATCTCATAATGCTTTTAAACAACAACTTTATCATACTCAGCCCTTCAACCATGAATTTTCCCTAGTGTCTTCTGGTTCTCCTATCAGTTATTCTACATTTTGTAGCTTCTAACATACATTGACATCCCTCTGTTTGTTTGTAAATGTTTTATTTTGAACTGCTTTCTCTTTTTTAGCTAAAGCAGGATGGATTTTGTCTCCAACTTCTTGCTGAGAGGAATGTTGGCTCTGTGTTAACCATGTCAGAGGTAGTGATGATAAAACTGCTCAGGCAGGAAGGAAAGAAGAAAATTCTTGAGTATTGCTGCAATGCTGTGTATAATTGATCTATTGTATGTGATAGCCAGGTGTTAGCTAGCCATTAATTCTGATGCTGGATGCTACTGTTAAAACATTATTTTAGAGCAAATCAACTTTTAAGAAATTTTCTTTTTTAATGTCACATAAGGGAATTCATTTTAACTTTCTTTGGGATTCAGTGGAAGCTTAATGCTACCTCTGAGTCTCTAAACTCCCAGCCTAATTTCTTTTTTTCTAAATGTCAAGAATATATGCTTAAGTGCTGTTGATTTTCAATGAGAAACTGGCTCTGGTATCACTTTCAGAATTGTAACAATCCACTTCTGTAAATTGTTGCTTTCTGGTGTTGAACAGTCAATTGTGTATCACTTAACTGCATGGAGCACAAAACCTGTGTGTGTTTTATTAGACTGAGATGAAACTGGATCACACTCTCGACATGATGTTGTGCACTTCCCATTTTCAGGGCATCTGGGATTGGGGGGGGGGCGGGGGAAGATGCTGGATATTGCAGAGGACCAAAGTTTTACTGCCTGTCATTGATAGGAGTATTTCATCTGCTGTTATTAGCAGAGTGAACAGGATTTCATAAACCTTGTTTTGTGCTTTGGATTTGCCCTCAGGTTCAGAGGAAATCTTGTCTATCTGTGGAGAGAAGTAGAAGGCAGAAGTCTTCAGTTCTGCAAGCTGTTTTGCTGCTGTTACTGTATGACTCGGATAGTGAAATATTATCTTTGGCTTGCCTAACCTTAAAACCAAAAAATAGTTTGCCTTTCACGGAAGGGGAAATTTAAATACTATTAACTAGACTCTGGGAAGTCTTTGAGATCATGTAATGGAGGGTGCTATGTAGGTGGAAGTATTGGACAATATAACCAGCATTTTCTTGATTGTTTTTTGTTTGTTTTTCCTAGTGGTAGGTCTGTCAAGTGGATGAAAAAGAGGAAATCCCTTTCTGCTGTCCAGAGCAGCAAGAGCTTGTTGAAACACTTTCTAACTGGAAAGCCACTTGTTCATGTATTACAATTAGCAAAACGTTCCCATGTGAGATTTCTCATTATATAGATTTTGGAAGTTGTGCTTTTACAGTTTCGCTTGTGGTACTGCTTTTACTGTAGACTTAACAGGTTTATTTTTGGCTCCAACAGAAAGCAATTGCTGCAGCTACCAAAATATTGAGTGCTGTACTAGAACATTCAACTTCAGAATTTCTGGGCCAATTTTTTTCATGGCATAGCAGAACTTGGTGGTGTTATACCAAGATGAATTTGATCTGTGGAAGCTTGATTTTTTTTTTTAAATGCTTTGAAGCTGAATGCATGTCAGGGTTTGGTGGTGGGTTTTTTTGAGACCTTGAGTTTAGTACAATGGAGTCTTTTCATCTTCTATGTAAGATGGCTTGCTTAGAAACTTGGTTTTTGTAGACTTCCTCTTACAAGTCAAAGCTAAGATGAAATCCCTTCTGAGGACAGTGTTTCTCTATTTAAACATCCAATCTGAATTCAGTCTTGTATTCACTAAAATCAATGACAGTACTTACTTTAGGTTCCTGGGTACACAACTCTTTGTGGTTTCAACTGTAGCATTGCCTACAGTTACTTACAGAAATAGAAATAGTGCAACAAACACTGGATGAATACTCAGATTTTTCTGCATATGGTGACTTGTAAAGATGCTTGTGAAGAGTTCTCACTTCTGTGTTCTTGTGACTCTTGTTTCATGAGATCTCATGAAATGACTTTAATGAGATATTTAAAAACAGGCATGCATGAAAGAAGTGGTGGTTTTAACAGAATCTCGCTTTGTGTTAATAGTACCCAAATTTTGGCACTCCACATTGTTATACAGTGTGACTGTCAGCTGCAGGCAGGGATGCACTGGATGATTTGTGGGGGTTGAAGCAAACCAACAGCAGGAGAAGAAACTCCAAGTATCAAATCATCACAAGCTGCTTTCAGAAAGTGGTGGGATTGCTGCATGCATCTGTCCAATGAAATGACTCAGATGCACAGAAAGCCCATCTGCTTGTGGCTGCTTTAAACAAATAATTGAAACATTTCTAAGTATCTTGTGCTTACTGCAAGCTGGGCTTCTGGAAAAGGAACTATAGCTGTTTGCTATGTTTTCAGTCCTTGGTTTCTGTTTGATTACTGTGGGCCATAAGGATACTGATAGCATTGTAATAACATGGTAATTATAATTTTTAATCCTAGTTCTGCTATGTGCCTCTTCAGTGTGCAGGGAGAGCTTGACCTCTCTGTCCATTTGGCATCTGTAAAATGGAGATAACAATGCCACTCTGTTTGGCAGGGTTATTAGAAGGGTAGGTGCTTGTGTGTATAAAAGGATGCTAGCTGAAAAAGAGGCTTTAAAAAAAAAAAGTAGGTATGCCTATGTGTCATGTACATAACCAGAGGAATTTGTATTCTTAATTTGAGTGGGAGTTTGATAGCTATACAGCCTAGTAGCAGGAGGGCTGAAAACGAGGTTAGATGCTTTTACAGGGAACTCCCGTTTTTATTAGGTGGTAAGGCTAATGCTTTCTGGTATGGAGACCCTTGCCATATTCCTGGTAGGGGACTGATTCTTCACACATCTGAGTGCACAGCCACTTAGTGACTTCCCAGGCTGAAAAGTGTTTTGCCTATCAAAAGCTTTGAGCTTTTGTTCGTGTCCCTTTTTTCTTTTTTTTTGAGACCCTAAGCAAGTGAACTGGAAGTATCACCACTAGCTTCAAGTGATTAAAGTGAAATTCCTGCTGCTAATTACACAGGCTTTTTGCTAAAGGTAGTAAATAGAAATCATTTGTGTGTCCTTAGAGGCCTCAGAATCATTCAGTATTCATGGTAAATATATCAGGGAGCTTCATAAGAGAATCATTTTAAAACAAAGCCTGGTCAGCTGTTTAATAATTTACTGATAGTGATAGCAAGGAGAATATCTAATAACTAGCAAGATTGGCTTTCAAGTAGAAAATAAATTAGCATTAGAGGAGGTTTTTTCAAAGAATCATAATTACTATTAGAGAAACATTTGGTTACTGTGTCATTTCTTGATTGCTTTACAAGCACTTACGAAGGCAAAGACACTTGATTACTTGGGAAGCTGCAAAGCCTAATTCATTCCCATGTTTATCTGAAATGGGCGGTTTTATAAAGTCCAGCCTCAAAAGTATAAGGATCTTTTGGGTTGGGTACAATAGCTGATGCCAGTCCATACTCACTGGCCTGTCATGTGAGGGGACACTACTTGACTTCAGCTGGTTGCGTAGGGTTGTGTACAGCTATATTCTAGCTTTAGTTTTAAAAGCTACATTTAGAATAGCTATAGGATTTCAATGGTAGCTACAAACTCATAAGCCAAGGCCCCTTTATTCTGCCCTTGCTGCAGGGGCATCTTCCACCTGCTAATGGAGGTGACCATGGGGAACCCAGCTTACAGCCTGCAGAAGAACATTAAGACAACAAAGAGAATTTGACCAGTCATTGCCTGCTTCCTTCAGGCTGTGGGTCTGTTTTGGTCTGAGCAACCAAAATAGGTTGGCCACTGAAATGGTGTTTTGGCAAGTTTGGTTATTACTGAAGGTTTCAGACCCTCAGATGAGGGAAATCAAGAACATGTGTAACACATGAGGAGCTGGAGGCTTGTACCTCGTGCTAGTCAGAGGCTTCATCTATGATGGTTGGCCTCAGCTGAACCTTTTTAGATGGACTGTGCCAAGGGGTGGGATGGTTGAAGTAGGTGAAGTTGAATTAAGAATTAGTAAAGGAGAGGGCAGGTAGGGTTTTCGAGTTTTCTGCAGTTCCTCTCTGGCACTGTGTTGTCATGAAGCTGTTCCTTTGTTTTCCAAACTAATAAAGCTGTGCTGTGTGATACTGTTTCTGCCTCTTCTAATGACTGCTGTGTGATACTGTTTCTGCCTCTTCTAATGACTGCTAATGACACAGTACTGTAACATTGAGAGGAAAATATGGCCTTAATGAACCCTGATGAATACTTGCTATGTTTCATTTTTTTGAGGGGGAAGACATGAAGATATAATTCTGATTTTTGTGGTGTTCTATTTTCCAAATGGCTGAAAGTTCATGCTGAGGTGTAGTGCTGTAGTAATTTCCTAACAAATATTTTATCATTGCTTATAAATTTCTCTATAGCTTGTATTAGATGAGCTTCATGAGCAATGCATTAAAAACAGTGTCAAAAACTTGAAGAAATCCTCGAGCACCTGTTTTCTATATGCTTCTGTGCTTTCCTGACTGAGCACACATGATCCTTTAGTCACAATTCATCAGCATGTTTCTGGGATTAGCACTGAGCATGCTGTGCAGAAGGAAAGGTTCACACCTCCTGTGAATACTCGGCTTTCTTCTTCATGTGGGTTCAGATCCCTTGGGTACAGCCCATAAGAAAGTGAATAATCTGTGATTAACTATGGGGTGATGCTCACAGTAAATTAGAGCGTAACTGGTTTAGTTTTTACGATTTCTCCCTTTCACTAACGTTCTAGGCCTCTCTTTTCCTAGAGAACTCTTTACATCCATCACTTTTGTGGTGCATCCAGGTAGTGACAGAGGTACTGCTTTTATATCTGCAACATGGAAGCAAAAAACCTGCCAAAGGCTCACGTGTGTGAAGTGGTGACAGTTTGCTGGTTCTCCTCCCTGTTCTGGCAAACCTTACTTCTATAAACTTGGTGAGTTGGAACTGGTAGGCGTTCACTGACCTTTGTTCTTCACTGATTAACTTAAATGGTCTTTAATGATATATTTTTTAGCTGAATTGGGAATTTGTGCAATATACCTTGAGGAATCTGAACTGTCATGGTGGGATTCTGCAATTTCTTGGAGGGGAAGACAGCAAGACTGTGGAGGAGCAGGCTGTGACTTGTCATACTAGGTTTAACGTATTGGGGAAAATGACTTTCAGATAATGCTAGCTAGAGTCAAATCTGCTGTAGTCATTGATTCTCTTTCCTTCTCCCCTAAGAATCGAAGACGATAAAAACTGAAGTAGAATTAGCATCAAGGTAACTGGAAAATACACGTAGAAGCTGAATATACATTTTAGCAATCACAGGTTATCAACAGATCTGCAACTGGGAGTTGTGATCAGCCAAATTCTTATGATCATTCTTCATATTTCTACTTGAGCCTCTCCTGCTGCTTAATAAGCTTTGGCCACAAAAAGCACTTAATATTCTTACTAATCGATTACTTGGCTTGTAAGGAGGAGCTGTTTGGCTTTATTGGCGTAGCACTATGATTTAGAGCTGTTAATATGAATGCTCACTGAATGGGGACAAAAGAGTGCTGGTTATGTTGCCCTATCATCTTCTGACAGGCCTCAGTGTAATTATTGGTCACTTTTACTATAGTTGCCTCTGGTCCCGTTACACTAAGCTTTGTATACACAGGATTTCTGTGACAGAAGTCTCCATTTCCAGGACAGATATGCAATAAAGTATACAGGCACTGTGGCTTGGTTTAATCCAGCCCATCTTCCCGCGCCCAACTTGGATGTCATCTGGAGCTTCCAACTCCAAGGCTCAATGTGCAGTTGGTGGAGAAAGGGAGAGGTTCTCTCATGCAATGAATCCATTTGTTCTATGGTCATAACCGTTCCCTGTGGGTAGTTCTGTTTTCACCAACTCTCCTGTTAGCCTAGGGCAGCAAGGCTCTTGATTTTGTTGCTTGGTTTGTGATAAGCCCTGGCAAAAGTTAACTGGTGGCAGCAAGTAGTATGTGAGTTCCATAATTTTTAATACATTTGCTTGAGATGAGTAAAATAGGGAGGGAGAGTGCAGCAAAAATTGTATTGGAAGATGAGAAACCTTAAGGTAAACTAGGGGAAGAAGTGAGAGCTGATCCATGTTAGCACAGGGATGGAAAAATCTGGTATAAATTCTAGAAAGTGCTAAATATCTGGAGGGTATTTTTTGTTCCATTTTTCTGAGGTACCTCAGCTGGCTTCTTTTTTTTCCCTCTTCTTCCATAAATTGCATGTCTATGGTCTCCAACAGCAGAGTATCTGAGCATGGCTTATTCTTTTACATACATATGAGCAGAACACCCTTTGGTATAGGGATGAACTAATCCCATGTTTAGGTAAGAGGTTGAAGCACACAAGGTTTAGGAAAAGATTCTACTGTCCTCAGAGGGAAAAGGTCAATGGCAAAGGGTAAAAAAAACTATACTGGATGGGGGAAAAATAGTTTGATGCAGAGGTGCTCATGTAGTCACCCTTGTTCTGTCATTTACTTCTGTTATGGCAGTAAGTGGGCTCTGTCATATCTGGAAGGAGGAAGCTCCCCAAAGCAGAAAAGCTGCATCTGAACTTGTATGTGATCACCTTCCTGAATTTAAGTGCTCCTAAAGTACCTTGACCACAAGTTTTTAGAAATGCTTGTTAATGGAGGGCTCATGCTGCCGAGTGCTCCAAAAACCAGACTGGAGTAGTCTGACTGAAATGCAACTGCTTGGCTTCCCTTCCTTACAGCTGACAAACTTGACATCTGTTTCTGAAGGTCAGCAACAAGTTCATCCTCTACCTGGAAGGGCTGTTCCTGTATCCTGTGATTAATGAAAAGGCACCTGCTTTTCCATTTCATGGCAGCATCTTCTGCAAAATTGTGTAGAATACGTGTAACCATGTGCTGGTGATTCCTACGCAATCCAGATCCCCATTTCAGTGTTAATATAAGAAAACTTTATACCAAATATAACTTTCATGGGGGTTTTTAGAGGGAAAAGTGAGCAGTGTTAAGGACTAGTGCTTGAAACGCATCACAGTATGTACAAGCAATGAAACCCAGGTAGAGCGTGAGGTGTACCTGTTCAATGTTTTTGAAAACCGCTGAAAATAACAATTACTGGAAAAATATTCTATGCAGGGGGGGGGAAATATATGCTCAAGGTACTACTGAGTCAGAAGGTGGCAGTAACGACACCAACATCCCTCATCTTTGTTCTTTACTGTGAAAGTACTGTTAGTACTGCTGGAATAATGAACTTTCTAAAATAGTGAGAAGTTGGTAATCTGGAAAATATCGGGTTTAAAAAAAAAAGTTGGGTAAGCAAATCTCTCCCTGCCCACCAGATTCCTTCAGGGTCAGCCTTGTCCTTCAGGTTTGCTTTCGGCAAATAAGTGGCTTCCTGCAAACACTGCAGCATCTATCCTGGGTGCTTAGGAAAAGCCTTATCCCCCCCCCACCGTGCCTGGCTGTGCATCTGCTCCTGTTCTTTGCAGTCCCCTAGCTGTGCTGCTGATGTGGGCTCCCTTTTGGCTGGGTCTGATTTTTTTCTGTCTCTGTTATCTTGACCTGCACGCAACGAGCTTTCTCCATTGAGTGCATTCAGGTGTTTTCCAGAGGGAATATCCCCTCTCCCTGCAGAGGGTCTCATCCCCCTGTGTCAGCAGCCAGGACGAAGACCCAGGTGCTGCCTTTTCTGCTGTTCAGCCTTTCAAAAGCAACACACACTGTATGGTAAGCTGCAGACAGGCAAACCAAATATTGTGTTACAGCTGTCTTTGCAGTTTCATTAATTTTTATCTTATAAATTTTTTTAGCTAGTCTCAAACTGATGTTTTAATAGCAAAGATGCTTAATGGAGTACACCAACACAAACTCCTAGTCTGCCTACACAATACAATAAGGTTCAAAGTTCATGGCTAATAGGGAAGAACTGTTGGGCTGCTTGACGTTTTCAGACTGTTTCAATGCTGCTGCTTTCCTGTACTCTTCTTCTTGCTTGTCTGCCTGCATTATTTAATATATTGCTTTTCCATGATACAGCGTTGTCAAGATAAACTGCTATGTCCAGGCTGCTTTGGCATTTCCTGGAAAGTGTCATTGTGTTAGTGTAAAGGTGAACTTGTATTTTTGAATAATTGATGGTGGGTAGTTAGTTTTTTCTCTTCAGAAAGGAAGAAACTTATTAGTGAGGAAGAGGCATAAGAGATCAATGCCAATGTGTCTGACATCGATTAATGATTTCATCATGTAACCAGATTATAAAAGACAGCTGGTATCTGTATTTATGCACAGAGTTATTTACAAATATGCTGATAACTTGGAGGGAAAAACAGATGAGGTAACACCTAAAGGGCACAGGAAACTAGGCAGAGGTCTTCTCCCTGATATTAACTGAGTTTAGCCTACTGTTAGCTCTTCAGTATGTAAGATGACATGCAGCTGTGGTACTGGTTTCTCTTTTTTGTGGGGGTGTACTGTTTGTATGGGCATGTGAATGTGTAAATATAGAGAACTGAAGCCAATGCTGGAGGCTGATTTATTTTAATAATTTAAATTGGGAGGACAGATGGGTGAAGTTGCAAGTGATACCAAGAGACCAACACAAGGTGTTTCCTTTTTTAAAATGCCCTTTCACCCACCTGTGACAACACCACTTAACAGAGCACACTCTAGACCTGAGTTTATGGTGTACAGTAGAAGAAAGTGGAAACTTTAAGTTGCCCCTTGAACAATAGAGGAGCTCTACCTGCTGCTTTCATCCATGAATCCTGGCTGACTAACTTGTAAGGGAGACTCTGCATAACGGGTAGCTCTAATGAAAGCTGCAAATGGTGTGTATGTTTAGAAATGTATACATGTGTAATGCTTGCCCTAGGGGTGGGGGGTGGGGGAAAGAAGCTTACCAAATTGGATTAGACTAATTGTGGTGTGTACCAAACTTGAAGGCGGATGAGGATTTCTTTATGCACTGATGGGCAAAGAGATGAGTGTGTGGAACAAGGCTCCTCTGGCATCTCTAGGAAATCTCCCTGTACCCAGGAATTTGAGCTGCAGCCATGTTTCTGTGTCCAGTGCATGAAGCACATGGAACTGCAAAAGGATACTTTTTCCATCCTTGAAAGCAGCACATGGGTTGTCGAGGATTCCTCTTATTTGAGGAACTGTGTTGTCTGTCTACGGGGGGCAGCAGTAGCCTGGCCGCTGCCTGAGCTGGCTTTCTGCTGGAGGCAGGAGGAATGCTGTACGCTGCAGGGGACACGCTTCTGTTTCTAACCTGGTAGCAGGCTAGGATACTTAAAGACTAACTTGTTTGTTAAATATTTCAAAAAATGTATTGATTCAAGTCCATGAGCTGATTTTTTGATAGATTTTTCTTGGGGGCTAAATGCATTCAGTGCCAAAATGTGACAGTGCTTGCAGTTGTTTACCACTGTGTTTTCCAGGGGCAAGTTGTATCACTTGCAGGTGAGTAAAACTAAGGATTAAATTTTCTTATCTGACACAGTGAGGGAAGAATTTTGTGGAGTCAAGAAGCCTCAAGCGACAGGCTCAAGAAAACTTTAGAACTTATGTTAATGTTTTCTTCTTTTTAAGCCACTTGAGACCTTGCTTGAATTGTTAGTAGCAGCAAAATAAGCTATGATGTACGCCAGGATGGAATTAGGCTTAGAACTCCTCTTTTGCAATTTTTACAAGATAATGTTGTATAGGACACTAGCTCATAAAAAGATTTAGCAAGACCATTTTGTAGGTTTTTAATTCTTTGTGATAGCTGCAAAGGCCACTGTTTATATAAATGCATATCGTGTATGTTAACAGTTGCTTAGCGTCAGTTTTGGAGCACAGCTTGTCCCTGTTTTTGCTTGATCTATCATTGAACTAATATCATGACCTTGTTTGAAGCTCAGGGGTTTGCTTGCCTGTAAACTAGCTATACTTAGTGTGTCTGTTTTAAAATATATTCCTGATCTGTGGCAAGTTTTCTCATTGCTAATCTGCAATAACACAACTTCTTACCGGTTTTCATCCCTCCACTATATGTCCAGTCCTCAAAGATGTCATTGCCTTGAAGACTATTAGTCCTCATGTTACTGATATCTATTGACTGTCAACAGTGTATTCCATTAGAAGACAACCAGTGGTATTAATGCAAAAATTAAACCTTAACAAGACTCTGAAAGAACCTTACTGTTAACTCGCATGCCTGTGATCTCTGCTTGCAGCCTTGCGTCTTGCTGTCTTTCTTCTAGGGCAGTTTCTTGCTGCATTTGTTTTCTGTAGTAATGACAGGTTTTTTTCCCCCCTCTTTGTCATTCCATCAGATTTTTTGGTAAAAATCTTGATAAATATGTCCTGATCACACTTCTTGTACTTACAAAATTACCTGTTCAATAAAAAGCTTAGTCTGCTTAACTTCCATTTGAAGATCCTTGCTGTACTTTAACCTATTTTGTTTAGCTCTACAGCTTTTTCTCCATAGTATTTTCCACCAAGGGCCTTGTATACTGTTGAAGACAAGTGGCTCCACAGCTGGCCGCATCTCTTTCCTCTTGTTCAGTATGGGTACTGTCTGCTGTTCTGCAGTTAGACTATTACTGGCTCAGTGCTGTAATCACCAGAAATCAAACTCAAATATTCATACCAGGGTTTGGCTCCCTTATGTTAATATCTTCCTAACTTTAGTTTATCCTGTCCTTACTGCAATCATCCTGCATCTTCTCTCATTCTGTTACTTTCTCACAAGAAAGTGGTTTTATGTTTGTTTTTTATAAGGTGTTTTAGTTCAGCCTCACATTTGGCTGTGCAGTGTTTGATGTTTAAGACATGGCTGTCTCTCCTGATGAGTCCTTTTCTCAGATTCTTGTAGGATGCTTATTTCTGACCTCTTTCTGGCTGGATAGCTTAGAGCTAAGGATCCCATCTTTTAGCCTTCTTTGCATTGCTCATGATGTAAACCTTTTTTTAGGTTAACATCTCTCCTTGGAAGAAGTCTCAAGTTTCTCTGCTGTCCACTCCCTGAGTTCCTTGGACTTCAGTGAATCAGTTCATGTAACTTTGTCATTCTAAACACATGTTGCAGGCTTGCTTTTGTTTCTTCTTTTATTTAATTTGTATGGAGACAACTGGTGATCACTTGATTTAGGTTTGGGTTGGTTTTTTTTTTTTTTTTGCAGCTTGCCCACTGATGCAGTTTTCTTCACTTATTAACCACCTCCATGCTTCAAGCCTCTCTGTTGTTAGTGTCCAAGCACTTTGCATTGATACAGAACTACTGCAGTTTCTGCCTACCCCTACTTTACTACCTGGATCCTTCCTATGACTTGGACTGCTGAGATAGTGACATTTTTCTATCTCCTTGTCATTCTGTGTTCTGCTTTCCCCCTATATCTCTAGTTGTATACTTGTTTATGTGATTTTTTCCCTTTACTCAGCAAGAGAGTGGCATACCATAATTTTTGAAGTGGTGCTGACACCTACAGAAAGGACTGCATTTCATTGGTTGTAGGGCTTTTTTGGACTGGCAGGGATCTAGTTTTGAGCATGATACTTGGACCTTCTTTCAAACCCCTGTCTGGATAGGGATGCTCAATACTAGTGGCACTTAGCTCTGTATCCATTTTAAATAATGGCAATTATTTAAACACTCCACTTTCAGAGTGCTTGTCATTGAGAAGCTGTTTGTGCTGGCTGGCAGGTAGAGGGAAGAACTTGGAAACAGATGCCGTAGAGGGACAGCTTCAGTTAATGTGCTGTACTGTATTCTGGACTTCTGTGCTGTTGCTACTGTGAAATAGCTGCTATGTGCACTCCTAGTGCCACCAGTTTCTCAGTCTGGTTTGTGCATAAGTGTGGCGATCCTGCCCCCGTGAGCAAGGCATGTGTGAAGCCCTCACACGTCGCATTGATAGAGTTGCACTCGCGTGGCTACAGCAGCGGGGAGTTTCTCTTCCCTCTTGCAGTGAGGATAAATAACTCATTCTGTAGAACAAGCTTGCCCCTTGAAAGAGGAAATTCATCTCTTTGTAGGTCTTTTTGCTGGCTCTCTAAAAGGAAGGCTATACCAATGGAAGTAGTGTTTTTGCAGTTAGGTAAGAAACTGAAAATCTGGAATGCAGGTGCGAGCTCTGGCTTTGCTCTGGGTTCACTAAGTTCCCTGCTCTGGTACCTGTTAGTTGCTGCCTGTACTTCCAGCCCTGGAATTCCCAGGGGGAGTGCGTGGAGTATCAGCAGCCAACTGAAGCTGTCTCCATTAGGTGAAGTTTGGCTGGTAGGGAAGTACTCTCACTTGACTAGACCAGGGTTGTAATGTGAAATACTTTAATGGTGACTTCAAAATGTTAAGCTTGACCCTGTAATGCCAAAACATTCTCACCTGAACAACACTGATTTTTGGGGGGGGAGAGTGTTCTCCACCCATTGTGGGTGAGCTGGTTAGAGGGGCAGCCAGGCAAGTGCTTTGTTTGCAGCTGTCCCATCCCTGCTGCCCGTAGTGTGCTGTGGTCCCACTGCTCAGCCTGCCCTGCAGGGGCACTGGAGCAGGCTGCTGTGCTGTGCCTTCGGGGGCAGGAACTGTCCTCCTGGCTAAGACAGCGTGTCAGGATGGTCCTGAAGACTTCCAGAGCCCTGAAAGAAAATCCTCTTCACATCTAGAGTGTGACTTCAGGCACTTTAGAGTTCAAGACACTTAATGTGAAATGCAAAATAGTAGTTTTAGGTGCAAGTTGGTGTTAATAGAGTAGCTCCTCTCTCAGATTGGGACTGGGCCAAAGCGAGTGCATGGTGCAGGAGGGGGGCTCTGCCAGCTGGTGAGGAGCCCCTGCCACTGGTCCCGGTGCTGCTGGCTGTGTCCCACAGCCGGGCTGGCTAAGCAGCACACCTCGCTCCCCAAAAGCAGCTCCACAAGCAAGGGGCTGGGGGCTGAGGCTTGCACAATGCTCTGCTGTGATCTGCCCTGCCCCTGTGTGGTGGGAGGGGAGGGAGAAGTAAAGAGCCAGAGGAGGCACAAAAAGAGGGGAGATTAAATTACCCTGAGAGCGGTATTAAATTTAATGAGGAAGCGGTGTTCTGTTAAACCTAAAGTAGTTGGAGAAAACGCATACCTAGCACTACTGGAATTTCTTTGGGAAGTTGTTATTGTCAGAAATAATCTCCTGTTGTGCTGATGGTTAAAGAAGTGCTTTATCCTGGATGAGGTGGTCATTGCTTTCTTCTTCCTGTGCAAATCGGAGCTCAGGTGGCAGATCAATATTGATGTATCCTGATTTTTGTGCTTCTGAGGCATGGTTTTTTGTAAAGAAGTTGCCCATGGAAAGCAATTCTTAGAATTTTGTTCAAGATTCCTTGCCTTTGTACGAAGCCTGTGAGTGCAGCAGTACATAGTATGATTTGGTATTTAGCAGTTAACTCTCTCAAAAGTGAATAATGATGAAAATTACTATTTTCAGCAGCAAATGCCAAGTAAGCTGTTAATAACAGCCGACCTAACAAAGGACCCCCTGAACCCTGCAGGTTCTCACACATCTGGCTCTAGCAGAGGGTCGCTTCTTCGCATCCCCGCACTGCTCTCAGCCACAGTTCCAGTCCTGGTGAATGCAATACCCTGCATTTACTCTCCATTCCCGCTGGAAAGAGGGCAGGAGCAGGAAACCTAGATTCGCTGGCAAGATGCTGTACTTCAGCCGCTACCGATAGGAGAATTTTGTGTGCGCAGCTGGGCCTGAATAGGGATTAAAAAAAAAAACCACGACGGAGGAAGGCTTCTAACCGGGGGAGGGGACGGGGGCTGGGTTCCTGCCCGCTGCCCCTCGGCGCGGCGGGGCAGCNCCCCCCGCCCGCCTCCCGCCGCCACTCCGCCGGCTCCTCCGAGCAGCACAGCGGCTCCGCTGCCGGGGCCGCCGCCGCGCCCGAGCTACCAATGCGGGGGATGCTTGCAGGGAGGCAGCGGCACGGCGGCAGCGGGGAGGGCAGGTGAACTCCGGGGAAGGATGCCCGGCGTCGCCGCGATCGTCTTTCTCCTGCAGCTCCTGCCCAAGGCGGAGGGACAGGTCTTCGCAGGTGAGTGCGCCGAGATGCCCGGCTCCCTCGCCCGGTTCCCCCCGCCCTGGGCACGCAGCTCCCCGGCAGCCTCAACTCTCTCAGCCTCCCCCCGGCCTCGCCCGGAGCTGCCGGTGGAAGCCCCGGCGCTGGCTCTCGGCAGCCGGCTGGCTGGCTTATTAAAAGTCCTCCGTGCTGGGCTCGGGGGATGCTGCCGTGTCTCAGGCGTCTGGGGCTCGGGCTGGGGGGCTGCGGCTCCTCGGAAGTTGCGGGGGGTGTGAAAGCATCGTCTTTATTCCTCGGCTCCCCGCACTTTGAGTCCTTTTTTTTTATAGCAAGTGGTGTCAGAGCCGAAGGCAGGAGTTCGCCTGGGAAGGATGCGCAGCCTCGGGAGCCGCCGCTGCCGCCCTCCCCCTCGCGTCGGGCAGAAGGGCTTCGCGTTGTTCTCAGAAGTTCCTTTTTCTCCCCTTGCATCTCGCAGCTCAAGTAACTTTCTCTGGGAAGCAGCTTGGGCTGGCTCCTTCCCAGTTGTCATTTTCCCTGTGGCTCTGGCGTTAAGGAATACTTTGCTCCCTGGCAAGTGCCAGGGAAAAAATGTGGCCTGCTATTTTTTCCCTCCTACAAGTTCCTTTAGGCATAGTTTGAATTGCTTCAAGATGACAGGTGCTTATAGAGCTCGATTTCTCCTCTTGTGCCATTTTGTAGGTAAAAACAAACGTGGTTTTGTTTTTCCCCTTAATGTGGAGTTCACTTCGTACTGCAGTTATTCTTTACATTAGAAAATAAACAGTTGTAACATTCTCCTCTCCTGACTTCATGTATTAAATTTTTGGTCAAAACTTAGAAAACTATCTGGTCTGTATATTTAAAAGAAATTTCCTGTGCAATGTTGCTTAGTAGTGATAAATCTCAGTGCTTGAGACTTGGTTTCATGCCTCCAGCATGCCTAAGCTTAATTCATCTCAAGCAGTGGTAGATTTTTAAGACTCGAGAGCTCAAATGACTGTCTCACTTATTTAAAACAGAAATAGTGCGCGGAGTAGCAGATGCTGAGCATGCAGTCAGCACTATGTATACCTTTAAATAATATCTCCAGTGCAGTATGGCTGAAAAAGTTTGGTGTGTGGAGGGCTGGACAGGCACAGGAGCCCCCAGCTCTGTGGAGGGGATGTTGTAATCAATCAGCGTGGTTTGGCAAAACTATAGCATCTTGTTTACATTGCTAGGCAACTGCACATATAGGCAGATTTATTAGAAAGACTGGGAAGTCTAACCTAGTTAAATGGCTTCTTCATTGAATAAGCAATACGTGGAGCTATTTTTCTTTCTCTTCCAACCGCATTTTTGTGTTCTTGACACTTGTCGTATCAGTTGAGATTAGATCTGCTTTTGATGAATCACTTAGCCAGATGCTTAGAAAAAAGGCTTTTCTATGAAAGTGGTAAACTTAGGGGGCAGAAAACACTTGAATTTGAGGAAATAGTAATATAATAAACACGTGAACTCAATGAAAACATCTGTCTAATCCCTATTTTCAGAAAGCCATGAAACATTTGGTTTTCATTGCCAGTTCAGCATGAATAGCAACCATGAGGCTTCCTAATCATTAACATCACCTTCTGCCTACTATTTCAGTGTGCTTTCACCATTCAAAATAAAAGGGGCTTATTCTAATGTTTTCTGAGCTGCTTGTGAGTGAAGGTAAACGAAAGTTTCCTCCTCTTAGCCTGTAAGTCTGGCGTTACGTGCAGCAGTTTGTACTCTGTCCATATAGCCGATAGTTTTACGGTTTAAAAAAAAAGTTGATCAGATGCACTCTTAAATTTCGGTGAAGTTTGCCAAATCTCCATCGTGGAAGCCATCGGTGCGTTTTCGCATCGACCATCGGGTGGTGCTGTCTCCATAACTATCAGGATGCAAATGCTGTCTGTCTCTCTTTTTTCCAAAGCCTAATTCGTTTGTTCAGCAGCCTTTTGTCAAACATCCCGAAAAAACATTGTGCAAGAAGTTGGATGTTCTTTAAATTTATTTTCTTACATGGCAGTTGGGTTAACAAGTGGCAAAGCCACAAGTCGAGGCAAAACAGTATCAAATTCCTACCTGACTTGCACGGTTTCATGTTATCCACAACGTGCGAAACTAGAAATATTCCAGACCTACAGCAGCCTGCTGATGGCTTCTTACTTTGAGTATCTAGTTTCATACTGAGGGAGCTGGTTAACATTTATTTTCCTTATGTAATATCTGTATTGCTCTATTTATAACTTTTCCCTAGCAATTGCTTTCAGTTACGCGCGGGCTCTGTACATATTTATAACTGTAGGCATGTTTTTGAATTCTAAACTTCGTTAGCTTTAGGGTCAGCTACTAATTTAACACCTCCTCTTTGCCATAGAGTAGGTAGAAGTAGCATCAGGTAACTCTAGTAACTGCTGGTTCTTAAAGATCTCGGAAATTAAGGTGCTTTCCTTATGGTGAAATGTTTTTCCTGACAAGCATGTGTGGCTCTTCTTCCACTGAGTATATGGAATGTTCTTGCAGTTGCTGTGCACTTTGCTATGGTCTTGTGTGGTTTTTAACACCACAGAGTGGAGAACATAGAGATTAAAGTCATCTGCAGCTGCGAAAGACATTTTAGGGGGGGAGTAGGACAATGGGTTTACACTGGGACTGTTCACCTGAACACCAAATTACTTTCACGCTTGTTTTTCTTCTGATGGCAGTGTTGATCTTTTTCTTTTTTTTCTATGCTTGTTTCTCTGTGGGAGAGTTCCTGAATGTTTGGATGTGTAGCTGTTTGCTTTCAGACTGCTCTACATCATAAAGTTAAGGCAGTTGATAGCTTATTACACATGGCTTGTCTGGGGGAAGACGAAATGGAGACAAGTGAGCAAATCAAGGAGTTTTTTTGAGGAGAATTAACTCATTTCCTCTGAGTTCGTTTGGTTGTGGATTTTGCTGTCGGTAAATTGGCAATGAAAAATGGATCTTTGAGTAAGCTACTCTGTGTGGCAATTGTTAACAATGCAGCTATTTAACTCAATAATCACTTTTCGCTCCCTCTGGGGAACTGTTAGCACTACAACTCAACTTTATTTTTCGTTCCTGGCTGGCTTGATTTTGTTTTCTAATAAGCAATTAATATTAGAAAAGGCAATGTTGTGAAACTGCCTGTTTCTACAGTGGCTGTGAAAGGTCACTGTGCGCAAAGGCATTTGTGAATGTGAGTTGTAATTCCCTTCCAAACGCAGAGCCCTGTTTTACCTTCTACCCTTCTGAAGGTCCCTCAGCTTTGCTTTTCTTGTTTAACTGTACTTTTTTAATCTCTAATTCTGTGTACAGGCCCACGTGCTCCAGCTTTCAGTAATATTATCAGAATGACTTGGGATACTTACTCTAGAACATAATAGTATTTTTTTAGAAGGCACCATCATCTGTTACCGTGGAAACCTGTACAGTGGTACAGATGTAGGTCTGAGGCTTCATGAACCTCAAAAAAAATATATGAACAAGGGTTGTTTCTTATGGGAACAACTACTTTTGTTTATAAAATCCAGTTAAGCGGAGATGAGAAAATAAACAGATCTGTTCAGCATTGTTGTTCAGAAGAAGGATTGTCAGTGCATTCAGCATAGGATTACTGTGCCTCTGATTCTCTCTGTATATGGTGTTTTTTTTCAAGCTTGTTATTTATCATAATAGTTGTTATGTTTCTGGTAATTTCCTTTACGATTTTATAAATGAGATAAACTAGTATATGTTGGCAGGTGTTCTTTGCTTGAATGGAAAGTGCTGAACATAAAATGGAGAGGTGTGTAATGTTAGCACCTGAGTTTAAATATTTTGGCAATGAGAAAATCTGAGGCTGAGTTAACAGGAGCCTTCTTTTTTAAAAAAAAAAAAGATGTCTGAAATCCAGCTACCAAAATGAGATTGGGGCACATGTGGGTTTGCTCATTCGTGTGAGCAATAAGAACAATACTCACCTGTTTTGCTGTAGAAATACTGAAGCTTAGCTGGAATTCATAAACTCATGATATTTGGGTGAAGAGCAGCAGGAGTGTGTGTATATCCATGTGATGCATACAACGTTTAGAGAGATTTCTTAATTTATTATGGAAACTGCTTCAGTGTGTTTCGCAAGTGTCTTGTGATACACAGATGCAATGTGATGAAGCTTCCAAAAAATGTGCTTGTTAGGTACATTGATAGACAAGGCCTTCCTTGCAGAGAATTTAAAGAACAGCAGTATATAGTGGTCACCTGCTGTTATAAACCGACCAAAGCTGTGTCCCAGGTTCCTGCTGCAATGAAAGAAACCTCTGTCTCCTGGTGCCTGGGTGCCAGAGGGCTCCAGTTCCACAAAGAACAGCTCCCGGATTGATACTTCTTGGCTCTGTGTTCTCATTTCTGAGAAGAATATGGTGACTTGGCTTTTATGGCATTTCTGAACATTTTATGGAGCGCTATTTGGCTCATTTAAGCTGCTGTATTTGGACAGGAGTCACTTTTCTCTGCTGGAACTTGTTTCCCAGTTCTTATTTTTCTTCTGATGGTGCACTGCCTGTTTGTGCTGCCCAGCACTAGTTGGATATAATTTCATTAGGTGATACTTGCTTTTTTTTTTGGGGGGGGGGGGATGACACCTTACCTATGTTATGCCCTGTCACTTCCCCTGGTCCTGTGTTGCCTCTTACTTCTGAATGTCACTTGCTCAGTCACGGTGTCAGTAAGGACTTTGTACAACCTGGCCCTATCTTTCTGTACACTTGTTACTACATAACAAGCAATTGCTTCTAGTGTTCGTCATCGCAAGTTCTAAAGATAATATATCTTCATGGTAGAAGAGATGATTACTGTCTTAATCAGACTATACGTCATTCAATCAGACCCACTTGTTTTTTAATATCTGATAAGTACATCCTATCTATCATACCATAGCTCAGAGATGTTAGATGCTTTGCAGGCCTGATGGCATTGCAGGCCTGATGGCAGGGCATCGCATGCTCCAGAAGAGACATCGTGGTCAGTCAGTTACAGAAAACAAGGACCTTTGGAGAAGATGACTGTAAGTGTTGTTTAAGGCCATGGTTAACTAAAGATGATATAGTTCTGGGGAGCAATAAGCTGCCTGTGAACAAGCCTCAGTAAACAGGTCAACAAGAAACCCCAGGAAGAGAGAGCATACTTAGCACTTCATCTCCTCTGGCTTTTTCTTTTGACTAGTGCTTGTCAATCAACCCAAGGGCAGCAGCTCGATTTCTTCCTTTCTCCAGACAGATCTCTGGGAGTATGGGGTTTTGGAGTTCGGGCAAGCTCAGTGAATTGTGCTGTGGTCTGAAGTGGCGCAGCTTGTGCGGTTACTGATTGAGCTTCTCGTGAATTTTGGGAGGATGGGGCCTGACTCTTGTTCCTTGAATCTTGAGTTCATCTCACAGAAAGGCTGTGGGGTTTGACAGCTGATGATGCGTGGGCACAGAGCAGTGCTGCAGCCTGAGCAGCCTCCAATTACCCGAACATCTTTATTCGCCTGTGCTATCTCTGTTGTGCTGGAAGCACTCAGCATCCCGTATCTCATGGCTTGTGGTTAGCTGAAACATCCAAGGTAACAAAAAAAAAAGTGGCATTCACCACAGGCTTTTTTCGTGTATGTCCTTGTCATAATCTTGGCTTCAATCCCAAGTAGTGACTTTGTTAAATTGCTGGGAAGCAGCTCTGGGCTGCCAGTTGGTGACTCTGCTTACAGAGCTCTGCGTTAGGCAAGAGATGGCCAAATTGCTACTTGTCCTCTGCAAAGTTGTAAAGAACAACAGTATCAAGAGCACTGCAACTTGATCCAGAGTTTATTCTTTTTTTTTATAGTGGTAATCGCTCCTCTTCTTAAATTTGAAGTAAATATTATTACCTGCCTGAGCAGAAGTAGGCCTTTGCACTGTACTGGGGCTATTCTTCCTGAAATGTTGTGCTTTTGGTGACTGCTACTGCTGAATTCATCACTGCTACTTGAACGATGTATATCTGTGCATCTTCATTCCCTGAGTATCAACTCAAAGGTCAGCTCCTCAGTGACGGAAGCAGAAGCTTTGCAAATGGAAAGGTCTAAATAAGCAAATACAGTGGTTGCGTGCAGAGTACTTACAGGTTCCTTTTTTTAAAATGAGAAAGCACCAAGTTGAGGATTGTATCCATGCTGTGCAGTCTTCCTTAAGATAATGACTGGTGGTAAAAATGTTGCTTAGTGAAAGTGCACATGGCTGTGACTACACAGTAGAAGGAGGGCTTGGAGTGGGGGGCAGAAGGGGATTAATGGAATTTTCCTGCTGTAGATAGGGCTCTTCTCCTTGAGAAATATGTATTGGAATTGCAGCAGTATTTGCTGGATAAGCAGAAGAGCACTTCCATCAGCAAGATGTGAAGTTGTTGTACTTGATGGTTCATTTCTCCAGAATAGGGACTTTCTGTTGACATGCCCCCATTTCGGTGCTAGCAGCCCAAATCTCATTCTGCATTTTTAGCTGTGAATTAAATGCCCTAATAGAAGCAGTTGTTGATGAAACTATAAAGTGTCATGTATTTCCAATACAATCGGTTGTTTCTTGTGGAAATATTCCATGTCTTGGTATTTTCTCAAATTTGGATGGNAACCACACACCTGACTGCACTGAGTTAGTGTCAAGAATTCTACTGCTTTGTTCTTCGTTCCTCAGAACTGAATAGCACCAGTATAAACCTATGGGCTTATTTCTAATGCTTTCCATGCGAGTTGTGCTGTTTCCAAGAGGTGCATGTGCCTGCATTTCTGGCTGGCAGGAAGACCTGCTTGCTTTGGATGTTTAGAAGCCTGGCGAGCAGAAGAATTTTTCCTTCTCATTCTGGACTTGATAGGTGGTTGTTAGTTTGCACTGGGATCAAGTCATTTCCCCTAGTGAGCATTTTTAATAGAAACTCCCTTTTTTTCATCCTCTTTATTGTTTTAAACCCAATGTGGTTGCTTTATTGTATAACAAGTCTGAAACAGCTAGAGAGCCAACCGTGTTAAATGCTTCGGAGGCACAGTTGACTCATTTTTGTACCCAGAAGAAGGTTTTCACCTCCAAGTTGTGAAAGAGAACAGAAGAACCAGGAGCAGCAAGGGCAGCAGCTGATGAGACATCGTCAGGTTTGGGGCAGGGGGAGGCTCATAGAGGAGGTGATGGAAGAGAGTATGATGGGATTATGGCAGTAGGACAAGAAAGGGAGGAAGCATGAAAAGAAACATGAAAAGTAAGGGGAGCCTGATGAGATGGGACCAGGGAGGGCGCAGACATGCAATACAGCTCAAAGTTGGCCACTGTTCCTGGTGCTCACGGGTTCAGAGGGTGCCTGTCACTGCAACCATCTGTCTTCTCCCTTTCTGCAAGCTAATCATCAGCTAAAGTTATTGCTAGAGAGCTTGTTGCTGTAAATTTTGGCCCTTAGGCCAGAACATGGACTGCAATGTCTGTTTTTTATTGTCTTTACTCAATTGCACTGTGGTGGTTTTTCTCAAACTGGTTGAGTTTTTCTTCACAAACCAAGCTGATGCAAATATTCTTAACTTACTAATAACCCATTCTGAGTTTGCTTAGAAAAGTGTATGAGAGGGGGGAGACACTGAATATTTTGAATTCAGTGTCTAATAAGTTCAGCTTTCATATTGGTGGCTTCCAGCTCCATGCTCCCATGGCCTGGCTGTTTGCTGCCAACACTGACTTGTTCCCTTTGGGATGATGGGTCTCCTGCAAGAGAGATGAGGAAGGAGGCAGCAATGGCCAGTTTTCATGCCAGTTATTTCATGTTACTCCTGCATACAAACACATGCATATAGATACTGCCAGGGCTGCTGCTGACTGTTCGGATGCTGCCTAGCTGAACTGGACTTGCCATTTAATTTCTGTGGGTGGGTGGGGGAAATATTCCTTAAATCTAGGCCCAGTTGAAAAGTTTCCATGACTGTGATCTGAAAATTGATTTTGAAGGAAAACAGCTGTTCTAAAATGAGCAGTTCTGCTGTTCTTGAGGTTCAAATATTCCAGCATGAATTGGGGGGGAAAAAATCCATATAGTCTAGTAGAAAATAACAGGTTTCAGTAAGCCTTGTAGGAAGTCTTATACTTTTTAAAGGAATTTCTGCTATGAGAATAATGGTTGAAACAGTGTTCCAGCTTCCCAATTAAATTGCCTTTCTTAGAAATAAGGTCTCCTAGAGAAACAGTAAATATATTTGTATAATTTAAAAATGGGAGATGGTTTATATACTAACAGATATCAGCACGTGGTAGCAATAATCAGAGAAGCGGAAAGCTTAGAAATAAACAAACGCTGTCTCTGTTGGCACAGGGATAACCCTGGAGACTGCCAAGGCCAGAGCTGGCAAAAATAAGAAAGTATAATTAATTGTCCTTAAATGAACTCACAGAGCAAAAGTGACCCTTTTAAAATAGTCTCTACTTTTCATCTTTTATTATTAAGAACTTTTGGTACATGGAAAAGCTTTATGTATTTATATTTCTGTGCATGTTTAGTGTAAAGAATTAGCATACTGCGTATAGCTGCGTTGGACATCTGTTTTTACTCTTGCACTTTATTATTGCTAGAAGTTATTTCTGAAAATTGTTGAGAAGTAATGCTTTGGAACAAAGTCTTGGTGTTTGAAGGTCACTCTACAGCCATCCACATTAAATCACTTCCTGTTTTTTTTATTTTTTAAGAGGCTTTTTCTTCATTCTAGAGGTTCCTGTGCCTGTATCAAATCAATGTAAGTGCTCTAGCTCCTGTGGTAGGAAAAGACATTTTCCCTTCCAAGACATTTTGCCTCCACTAGCTGATCCTTGTGATCTTTTATTGATGATAATGCTAAATACATGGAAAAAAAAATGTATTGACAGTGCTAAATTTCCTTGTCAGTTAGTATATTCCCAGTGGTTACTAGCTTCAGGTGACTTGCAGGTGTTTGGGATCTGAAGCATGTAAAATGGAACAGATGCTCTATCAATAGGTGATGTGGGTTTGGAGCCCATTCTGCTTGCTCAGTGTAATTCCTTTTAATGTTTCTCTGGAGAGAGTACAGAACAAACATTGGGTTTCATGGTATGTAAGTTTACCTATAACATGTTTACTCATAGTATAGGGGACGGCAGGAAGATTACCCATCAGGATCAGACTCTGGATATAATCTTCATTAAAGTTCAGAAAAAACTTGTAAGTAGTTCCTTTTGTAAGCTTTTCTTAGTGATGGTAAACTTAAAGGAACTGCCAAAAGTGGAGAAATAACATCAGGTTGTCAGAGTTAAGAATCACAGGCAGAAATTTAGCCCCAACCTTGGGGAAACTGCAATTTTGCAATATTGCAATATAGATCTGGAGTAAATGTATGCAAAATTATTTACACTGGGATGTGAAAAACCTGGGAGTGATGCTGAGAGTTTGAGAGGACTGACAGTTGATGGTATATTTGCATGTGACTGAGCATGACTTCTTTTAAAAGAAGCAAGTATGCTTCTTTGAACTTCATGCACAGCAGGTGAAATATTCTGCCTTTGCTGTATGCTTGGGATTTTTCTTTTCCTGCCTGGAATATTCCCTGGACATCATCTATTCCTAGTGACAAAGTATTGAGAGGACCTAAGAGTGACCAGCAGTTTCTTCCCTTTTGAGCAAAGGTATACAATATCTAAATATATTTAGTTTCCGGACCTGCAAATGAGAATTGAGCTGTGAAAGGGAGAGCACCTCAGAGGAAAGGAGGAGAAAAGAAAGGCTTATTTAATGTGCACCAAGGGTAATAGAATAAGATTGAAACAAGAGCATAATTTACTTTGAGCATTAGGAAAATCTTTTTGCAGATCCATGAGGCTGTAGAACTGTGTCCCAAAGGAAATGGTGAAAACCCTGTTGCCTGAGTCATTTTAATTGAGACAGGACAAAATAATTGTCTTCTGTGGAGGAAATGTAACACACTCCTTGAGGTGGAAAAAATGAATAATCCACTGCAGGCTTTTTCTCCAAATTTCTAACTTTCTTATAAAGCTATTGAAGAAGGAAAGGTGGAGGAGCTATTTCTAAGGAGAAGGAGGATGTTATATTAAGCATATAATAAGTGTAAGTGATGTTAACACACAAATGCTTTGCAACTGTTCTCAATTCATCTGATTAAATGTCTGAGGTCAATAAGTTTGACAGCACTGGGCTTTGGATCAGGATCACAACTTGTCCACTCTTGCTTTTCATGTGCTATGTTTGCTCTCACACTCACAAATGAGGTTAGGAGCATGACTACAGTTTCCAGACCAAGGATTTAAGATAACTGGCCAAAATGAAGTGAGCTTGCACAGCCTTCATCTGTCCCTTCATCAGCTGTTACAGTGAATTCAGGATTGTATGATTGCATTGTGCCCCCTTCAAATTCCTCCCACTTTCCCTCAAAACTGCTTCAAGTATTCAGACTTAACCTGGAGGCAAATAGGGAGCACAGTAATAACTTTTTTTAAAAAAAAAAAGTCTTTGCAGATGTTGAAAAGTGTAGAACATACAGGTCTGAGGTGTGCTTTCAAGGTGAAGCACATGATGTCTTATTTCTGCACTGAAGTTCCCAAATCATTCTGGTTAATGATCAAAGGACAGTTTTGGTAGGCGGCTGCAGGCTAAAATCAGTGGGGCCTGACCTTAGACCCTGGGTCTAACATCCCCAAAGGGCTTAAGTACTGATAGCTGTAGCCAAAATCAATGGTGCTGTTTCCCACATGGGATTGATGCAGATTCCTGAGGATGCTGAAAAGACCTGGGTGCTTCAAATGGGTCATATGGAATTAATGGGTATCCTCCCTTAATCTGAGAGTCCCTAAAGCAGGGAGCAGCTGAAGATGGTGCTGTAGGGCAGTGTGGTGAGTGTGTTTGTGAAGGAATAGAAATTCTATTGCTGTAGAGAAATCCAAGAGGAAATTAATAATTATCTCTGTGGAGATCAGTTTGCATAGTGTGCAGTAAATAATGCATGGGGCCACGCAGCTAACAAGAATAAAACAAAATATTGAATAGCTGCTCATTCAGTAAGTACCATCCATCTTTTGCACAGAACAACAAAAGGTCCCATGGCAGAAAAGAGTATGTGATCAGATTATTTTTTTCTTTAACATCAGATCTACAAGAGGGTTGATGCAGGGTTTAGTGGATGACCTTTCTGCTACAGCAATTAATACCCTTCAGAAAGCTTGATTTATTTTTTTCATTCTCGTTTTCGTTAATGTTACTACTTATTTTTTAGTCTTGCTTTGAGCTGGGGAAGCCCATCACCAGCCAGAGCTGGGCAGTAATTTGCAGGTTTCCCTTTTGGGACTGCATGAGCAGGTTGGCAGGGGCTTTTTTCTGCTGCTTTGTAGTCGTGAGCTGGTCTGCACAACGTGCACAATACCCTGCTGCCTCTTCTGTACGACATCACCCCAGGAATCTATAAAGTAGGTATATGAGCAAAAGTTCAGATACTTGCATAGTGAGCTGTGCAAACAACTGTTTTGTAAGGTGATCAAGGAGGGTTGTACAGGATGGTGTTGGGGCTTAGGCTTGACCTGCAAGCAGACAGCTAGACTGGAATGAATTACGGTTTGAGGTTTTATAACAGTTTGTCTACGCTTGCACCACGAGGCATCATGTAATAAATACAATCATTTTATACTTGTTTGAATCAAAATTGGCATGTTATATGCAATTAAGGTCATCCTGTGCTTTGTTCACTTCAACTTGGAATAGTAGGAAGCTGGGTGGGGAAACCAGTGCTGTTGCAATTAAATTGAATTGATTATTTGAATCCAGTTAAAGAAAAAAGGAGGTGAGAAATAGTGTTATTTATCAGTTAACTTGAGGGAATTCACATCTGAAAATTAACTTCAATTCCATTCCCTTTTGCCATTTTTCTTTATTTACTTTATTGCAGAGTTGAGAACAAATGAGTTTTGTCAAACTTTTTCCACTTTCTTTATATATCCTCAGGCTTCCAATTCATTATTCTTATTCTGCTCTTTTGCGTCACAAGCTGTATCTAGTGGCCGTTTGTTCCTTCTGTGCCTAGTGTGTTTCCTGTAATGCCCATCAATGCTGTTAAGTTTTGTTCTAGGAACTTACTGTGCTGTGGCAGCAGGTGTGGGCCTGTGCTCTCACATGTGCCTCATAAATATGCAGACTAGTTCCTACTCTGAGGCCATAAAGGTGATTGGATTTACTAGAAATCCTCTTTAAATTCTCCCCTTCCCTGCAACAACTCTGCTAAGAGTAAGAAGGTAAGAAAAATTCAGTGATTAAAAGCTTTAAAAGAGCTCTAAGACTTTTTTTTCCTTAAAGAATCCAGTCTTATCAAGTGTGTGTGTGACACTGAATTTTTAGTTGGAAGCCTGTGCTGTGGAGGCTTTCTGCCACGCTGGTGGTACAAGGAGGGAAGCCCTAGCAAAGAAGGTGCTCTGATCTTGTTGGGCTGAGGTGTCAGCTCATGGGCTTGGTTTTCCGAGGCTTCAGCTTACCTGGGTGCATCCCAACCAGCCATGAGTGCCTCGCGGGCCTGCCAGCCCCTGTTGCATGTTAAAACATCTTCAGCTGGGAGTGCACACCAAAAAGCTTGGTGTTGTGGAAGCAGTTAGTGACTGGTCACCAAAACACTGGGAGAAGTGGGGTAGGATTAATGCATTTGCTTTTGCTGCTGTGGAGTTCCGTCTGTTGTCTAATTCACAAAGGAAGGGGGAGGCTGTTGCTTTCAGGATATATCAGAACAGTGGCTTTGTAAATGGCATCTACTTCTGAACAATTCCCCTTTTTAGGGGAACCTGGGACAGAACAGGAACCTGGAAACTTTAACTGCAGTTTGCTGGTAGTACATGCCCATAGGATGCAGTAATGCAACAGCACAAGGTGATGAGAGCAGGAATTGTGTATTTGAACTGATACTTTTGTAGGACTTGACTTTGACTCTGCTCCCTTCTTTCCATTTTAATGTATTAAAAAGGAAGTAAATACAGGTGAATTATTTGTTGTATTGAGTACTGTTCCCTAGGATACCTCTCTTCAGATAATAACTTTTATTCCAAAGGGATTAAGGAGGAAGAGAGAATATTTACATTGCCATGTTAGAGTCGTGTGAATTAAGTACAAGAACATTATTTGTAATGTATGTGTAATTACAAAGGGGAAATGATTCAAAATGTATTTTAAGACTAACATGAATGAACGCCTTCCTCTCCCTCAGTCTTTTGTGATACCTCACTGTTAATTAACCTTTTGGAAGTAAGCATATTGCAGCCCTCTGTGCTGCTGGTTTTCTGGGAGAATCAAAGAGCTCTGACTCAGTGCCTGCATTTTGTAGTCTCACAGGTGAGAATGAAACCTTGTCCTTTTTAGTTAGCTTGAGGTTTTCCTGATGACAAAGCAGCCTGTTAAATGTTGTACTGAAATTACACCAATTGAGAAGCATGCCCCATTCATAGTACTTTTATACATGCAGGAATTTCTGCATTGTGTGACTCTCAGGGAGACAGGGAGTAGATGACTTTTGGAATGCTTCAGTCAGGGACTTGAGATCTGGAGGCCCAGGTCTTCTGTTCCAAGTTCTGTCTTGTTTTATAACCCTGGCAGAGTTAATTTTTCTATGTCTCAAAGATATTGTAAATGGCATGCGTTTCTTTTCTATCTCACAGGGGTCTGGAGAAGCTTAATTAGCGTTTGTGAAATACTTCATGACCTTGTGATGAAAAGCAGTGAGTGCAGTGTGTTTTCAAGCTGGCTCCCCGTCGCCCAAAAATACCAAATGGTCTGTTCCCTAGGAGGTTTGGTAAAATCTTGACTGACATCCATGAATGTGTGTGTTGAATGAAAATAGTAGTGCTACCCACTTTTACCTCTCAGAAGTTTTACTTGTGCACACTGAGCAGTGCACAGCACCTCACGATGGGAAGAAAAGTCCTCTACAAACCGGTGTGCCCATTGAAACAGCTGGTGGTCCCACCACTGTCTGCAAAACCTGTTGGAACCAGAAGACTGAGGCCACTGTCTTCCAGAATTTGTGTGATGTTTAGAACACCTCTGTCCTGGTTGCCTTTTGTAACCAAAGCATGGAGGTCAGGGTTTGGATGAAACTCTTTCATTGTAGAGCCCTGTATACAAGACAGGTGAGATAAATAATCGTTTAACTGGGGTTGTTTGCAGGAGGAGGCTGTAATAATCTTTGGGGAGATCCTTTGGGTTAGGAACTGTGCGCAGCCTCTTTAACAGCAGAAATCAGAGATTCACTAGAGGATGTGGGTGTCTTGTTCCTCCTGAAATGAATGTTGTGCTTCCTCAGGCAAAAGTAAACTCTTACAAGTGATCCCCTGACCCGAGTGCATGCCCACATGTATGCTCGTGCTCCTTTCCTCCTTGCAGCTGGTCAGACTAATGTCACAAACAGCCTCAGGGAGGCTTGTTGTATTGGACTAGCACCTGAATGAGCAGTGGAGCACAAAGTTACCTTGCTTCTACAAGGCAGATGCCTGGGGATGTCTCCATCATAACTAGATTCTGGAACTTGCATTTTCAGAGGGTGCTCTGTGGCAGATGCATTGAGGCAGGGCAGGCACTGATTTTCACATAGTTGACAAATATTCTTTTAAGAAAGACGGTGCAGAGGAAAGGTTAATGCAGTTAATGCATTTCTTTTGGGCATTGGGGGACTTAAAATGGACCAGGGTCACTCTTTTCTAATCTGTCATAAAATAACAGAATTTTGAGTGGTGAAGCAGTGATATTTAGATATGCTCTTCTCCTTCCTGAGTAAAAGCAGCATCTAATCTAACTTCTGAACCTCAATTTTTCCCTCAAATTACCAAGTAGCAGCTCTTCTCATCTTTATCATGTTTTATAGAGAACAGGAGAATGCATACAGTTAAAAATGGCCTAAAATGTTACTTTCCCCCTTCTTGATCTACAATTGTTCAGATACGCAGAGGGAGTATCTAAGTGTTGCATTAAATGGCATTGACATCAGAACTGAATTACAGTCTGGTTGACGTGAGATGGGACCTCTAGAGATGGGTCTAGTCCACCCCCTCTGCTCCAAGTAGGGTCCTCACCTTGAGCAAGTTCTTAATGGCTGTGTCCAGGTGAACTTTGTATATTTCCAAAGATGGAGACCCATGGCCTCTATGGGCAACATATTTCACTGTTTGACCACCTCTGCATTTGGGGGGTGGGGGGTGGGGGGGAAGTTTGGTTCAGTCATCTTTATTCCTTCCTATTGTATATTTATAAGCACTGATAGGATCCTTCTGGGTCTTCTTGCCTCCAGGCTAAGCTATCCCAGCTCTCTGTCTCTCCTTGTACGTCAGATGCTCCAGTCCTTTAATCATCTTCACGGCCGTTTGCTGGACTCGCGCAAGTACATCCATGTCTGTCTCACGCCTGTGCATGAGCAGATATACACTGCAGTTCCCTGCACACTAGTGCAACCCTAATGTATTACTTGGCTGATTTACATACTTTGTTTTTTAAACATATATAAATAAGGAATTGATTTGGAGATGATTGATATGTAGGGCAGGATTTCCCAGGTGGCTCTCCTCTGATTATATTTCAATTTGTGTGTGCTTCATCAAATATTTGGTTTTGCTGAATAAGTTGGTATATTANGTCAGATGCTCCAGTCCTTTAATCATCTTCACGGCCGTTTGCTGGACTCGCGCAAGTACATCCATGTCTGTCTCACGCCTGTGCATGAGCAGATATACACTGCAGTTCCCTGCACACTAGTGCAACCCTAATGTATTACTTGGCTGATTTACATACTTTGTTTTTTAAACATATATAAATAAGGAATTGATTTGGAGATGATTGATATGTAGGGCAGGATTTCCCAGGTGGCTCTCCTCTGATTATATTTCAATTTGTGTGTGCTTCATCAAATATTTGGTTTTGCTGAATAAGTTGGTATATTATGTTAGCTCATCCTGATTTACTGTCTCAGTCCTGTCCACTAGGTACGGAAAGGTAATAATCAGTCTGTCAGTTGCTATTATATTTTCATTCAAGGAAAAACATATTACTTGTATGTTCGCTCAACGAAAAAGGAGAGAGATTTGTTGGTGAAATACTGACATTTCTAGAGTGGCTTCTTTTAGCAGCTGCAACTTTTCTAAGATGTCTTGAACAATTTGACTCTTCAGAGACCTGCAAAGGTTTCTTGTACTTGGACCTCCTTAAAATCTGGAGGCATCCCTGCTGTCCAAGAGGCTTGGCTTAGTAGAAATAAATTTGGAGTGTGTTTTTTGAATTCTGTAAATCAGGAAAAAAAAAATCAATAATTCTTTTATGGTCTGTTGAATGACTTAGAGCTGTCTGTGGTTTAACTTCACTAAACCCTTTTATTGGGAGCGCTGCTACAAAGCAGTGTTGCTTATTCGATACCTCCAAGGTTGTAGGAGAATCCTTTTTCTGCAAGCACTGTACTTTTAAATTTTTCTATTTGTTCACATCTAAAAAATTGTGCAAGTCTGTAGGAAAAAAGGGGGGACTCTTTTTATTGCTGGCTTTAGACTTGACTAGAGAACTTTGTGGAAGTAGATTCCTCATTTGTATTGTGGGTACGGGCTGTCTGCCCAAATCCATCACGGCTTTAGCTGGCCTGTGGCTGTTCACTTCTACGTGTTCGTGCACGGCTCCACTGGTACTTCTAGTTCCTGTTACAGGATTGATGGTACTGCTGTTCTGCCTGCTTGGACCAATCTTATTAAATTTAATGATTTGCCAAGTGATGACTTTGACTACCTGCTTTCAGTTGTCTGTAAACTGCAAATAGTCTTGGAAACATGTTTAATGGTATTTTAAACATATGCATTAAGCAGGGTAAGACAAAGCTCCTCCAGGCAGGCCAGGCCTGTCTGCTGTGAGCTCCTGCTGCTTTAGTGAGGGAAAGGCTTAGGTGCTTATGTAGGCTTGTGCATGTAACGTGAGGTCAAAAGTCTGAGTAGTTGAGTACTGTTCTTCGAGTCTGAATGATCTCCTGGTTTGTGATTATTCTTGTTTGGACTAGCTGATTTGCCAAGGCCGTACAGGCTCTTCTCTGGCCATAGGCTCTGGTTAGTGCTAAAGTGCTCACAAGGTAATGGCCATCACTGGACCAGAGTCGGCCTTAGCAGTGTCTTTAAAATGTCTTTTAAAAGATGTGAGTCTGTCCAGACAATGGTTTTTTCCCCAGTCATGATGTCCCATCTTCTACTGAAAGCTGGAGAACTCCACATCATTATTCCCAGACTGGGGAACTTCATACCAGTCTGGGCAGAGAGTGGAACAAATCCTCTTTGTTTAATAAGAAGTGACCACAGCTAGCATAAGGATCTATAAATGTGTCCATGTTTTGTTCCTGCCCTATGGCCCCTATCTCGGGGAGCAGGTAACCTATTAATATAGGCCTGTAGGGGTGGGTAGCAGACCTTGTGCCTTAAACTTTGTTTTTGTAACACTGAACTCCTGCAGACTCGCCCAGCTGAGCCCGACTACTTTGGGCTGGCTGTGAGGCTGCTGGGTAGGATGCTCAGTACAGCCTTGAGCACGTGGGGATGGGTGTGCTGGGAGGTAAAATGCTGAGCTCAGCAGTCTGATGTAGCTGCAGGCCTTTGGATCTGACTCATGGATGGAGCAAACCCTTTAGCTTGGGCCATAGACCAAGCTAGTTTCCTTCTATATAAGAAAACCTGCAAATGTCTGTGTAATGTTATCACATTAAATTAGCAATAATATTGGCCATTAATCTTGTTTAGAAGTGGTAAGAGGGAAGGACAGCAGCCAGGAAGTGCAGGTTGTAAAGTACAGGGAAACTTGAGAAGCTCAGGAGGAGGGAGTGAATGACATCATGAAGAAAAAGATCCCTGCTGAACTGAGGCAGTACAAAAGTGGATTTAAAAAAAAAGTCCTGTGCCTCTTTCTTAGAGCATCCCAGGCTGTACTCCACTCTGTACAGTTCCCTAAAGGACCTGTTGCCAGCTGTGCTGGTGGAGAAAGGTGAGGACTTGGGCTGTTGTTACTCCACTTGGTGACTCGCTGTTCCACAGATGACTTGAGCTCCCTGCAAAGATTTATACTGCAAAAAGCATTTCTTTTACAGGCTTGAAAGAAAACTCCTTTCCTCAGTGGAAGATGGGAGGGGAAAAAAAGGGTAGTTCTGAGTCGGTCTGCGTTCTGAACGCGTGTTGAAAGCTGCCCTGGTTTTGTACCTTCTCTTTTGAGCACTGTTTGGGTGGGAGGCAGATGTCAATCATGCTGATAAATGGCCTGAGATGGATCTACTTTGTAAAGCCACCTCAGGGATCCTTGGATCTGATGGTTGGTAAGAGGAAGGAGGTAAAGAAAACCAGGGGGTTGTAAAAATAAGGAGTGGGGTAAGAAGGGGAGGAAAAAAGCAATGTTTTGGGCAGATTAGGTGAAAAATGGTAACTGAAAAATGGTAACTTACATTTTGGCTTTTTCTGTGACTGGCATGCAGAGTTATTTCAAACAAGCCCAGTTCCCTCAGCCTGTACACTTAGGGTGAGTGCTCCAGCCCCTGACTGAAGGTCCTCTGCTGGGTTCACGCTCCTGTGTTACCAGCTCGCTCGCTTGCCTGAAGCTGTAATCTCCATCCCAGTTGAGATGGATTCCCAACAGGATGGCAAATCTGATGGAGATGCTCTTACCCACTCTGTTAGGTGGGTGCTGTCTCTTGCTCAAGGTCCCCCCTGCTCCTTAGAGGGTCCTGGGGCCATAAGAACCAAAGCCCTGCCTGGGACGCTGGCCATGCAGATGCCTGTTAAATGCAACCTCAACTGCTGTTTCTGGCTGTTGAAATCTCATTACAATAGTCTTCTTTAAACACAGAAAAGGACCTGTGATATTAGGTAATTAAAGGGCTGTAATTAGTCATCTTATAAGTTGGTGTTTCAGAGTTCTAGCTGTAAAACTGAAGAGACTTTTTTCTATCTTTTTAATTGGGAAGCCAGAGATGCATTACCTTGTTCGATGTTCCTATTTTAACTTTCTTTACCACTAAAACTAACTAAATCTATTTAAAAAAAAAAAAAAGCAACTGTTAAAGAAATGCATTCTTCTGTTTCTTGTCTGCTCTGAAGAATCTTAACAGCTACCCAGGGACTCTTGAACAGAACCATATTCCCTTAGATGTGTAGTTACGGTGAAAATATGGCTGACAAACTAGAAATCATTTGTAGGGATGGGAAGATGGGGCAGAGGGGAACTTCTTAGTTTTTGCTGTGTTCTTGGAGCATTGCTTAATTTTTCTGTTGGGAACTTGAAATTTTTATACAAGGTTGAAACTGAAACAGAGCTTGCTTTACTTAAGAAATCTTGATCAATACCAAATGAATACTTGTCAGGGAGCTTTTTTTTAGCAGAGAATATGAAAACTTTGCTTCAATGCAGAGCAAAATGTTACTTTGCACTGAACAATTAAAATCTATTGATCTTTAACTTGCAGGTATTAAAGCAAAGACATTCATGTCAACTTCCAAACTGTTTCCTCATAGCACCATTTTGCATATAAAGTCTTGCATATGCAGCTGACTTCTGTTTCTCAGCACCTTCCTTCCCATATCTCTTAATGTTTGTGCTTAATTCTGACAAGTGGTCCCTGCATATCTACAATTATCAATAGGTGTCTGTTTGCAGATGCAGAATTGCTTCTGAATTTGGTAGTGAGGTGGTGCTTTTGCGTTGGCTTTGGGAATCTGATGAAAAATGAACTTTGAACGTAAGTTTTGGTGTGCTTCTCTGTTCCATATACGTCCCATCCCTATTGTGTATTTTCTGCTGTGGTTAAAAAAAAGCGTGTGTGTGTGTAAACCTGTAAACTGCATCCTAAATCAGAGGCTGAGCCAAATAATGCTCTTAGGTTTCTCTTGGAGTTGAAGGATATTAATGTCACTGGAACTCACCACACAAATTAGCAATCCGTGCTGAGAAAACATAGCTTGGGAATAACCCTGCTCTCACAAAGCCACGTGGCTTCCTGCAAATGTTTTCTCTTAGTCTGGCTTCCCAGTTTCAGGCAGTATGTACTCTCCTATCTTGACTTTTTAACACTCCAGGATTTTCTCTCCTTTATTCCTTAACTATAAAGGTTAGAGTTGTGTGTTTACATTTGTGCACTTAGTCCAATGCAAAAGGGGGGATAGAGGTTTCTGGGAAGGTCTTGAGAGAGTTCTTCTAATGAAGCTAGAAACTGGATTAGTGACCCCATAAGTAAATGCTGTGATTTTTGTTTTGAATTCCTTTACGATTAATTATTAAAGGTAAATTATAGCGCTAAAATAAAGTCTGTAAAAATTTTAAATATACAGGCCAAAGTGTCTTTTGGGGTTTGGCAATTTTCAGTAAAGGGAGAAAGATTGCTTAAGATGATGCTTGGGATAGAGTTGGTAGATTAATTTTTAGATTGAAAATCTTTCTGATCAATCTTGTTTTCATTGATGCTGCTTAGATAAAATGTAAGCAGCTGAATTCTATATACTGCTTCAGTCATATAGAGGAGATATGAAGGCGTCCTCTGGGTTTTATTTTAAGGCTTGCATGTTAACTGAGCAGCAGTGTTCAAGGGTTTGCTTCATAAGCCCATCAAAATACACGGAAAATCTCCTGTTGACTTAAATGGTTGTGGGTCAGCTCCAACCTGACTTTCAGCTTTGTTGAAATAGATGAGTCCTGGAAATCTTTAAGCCATTTTTCTTCATGTGATCTTCTGTTGTGAGCCTGATATCTCTGTTTGCAGACCTTAGACAGGATTATTACCAGCAGTTCAGGTGATAGACCGAGCGCTTCCAGGAGGTGAAGATGCTTAGCTCAAGTCCCATGGGGACGGAGGTCCTACTCTGCTTTGACTGCGAGTCCTCACATTCTGTCAATATTTGGTTCTTACACTTCTCATCTGTTGGAATATCGCCTTTCTCAGAAAAAGCAAACATTTGCTCTTCCCTCGTTTCAATATTGGGCTGAGAGAGAAAGGTTGTGATTACTGCTTCATACCAAGTGCCTAAAATGCGTCTAACTGTGCTTTTGAATTTGCTCCATTGCAATACCATTTTTTAAAATGTCAACTTGTTTTTCTGCTTGGATTACTGAAAATAATGTATATGCGTAAGTGCTCTAACATATGCAGATGGAGGCCTTGACTATAAGCTTTTGGGAGTAGCTTGGCCTGGTATTAAAAAAGATGAATCATATATGTAAAGCTATGCATGCAGTTCCATTTTTGCTGGATGTAAACCTTAATTTGGCATCTGCAGCATCATATTTGGGATGATGTCCAGATATAAAAAAAAAAGGTCAATAACTATTGCCAGCTATTGTGGCAAGGAACCAATTATCCCATTCTGTTTTCATCCCTCTATGCACATGTCAATAAATAATCACTCAGCCATAATCCTAACCAACTCTGATTAAACATATGTGTCCTGAAAACTTCTAAACTGTGAATGATGTCAAACATCAAAATGCCTTTACCCGCTTGTTTCTTTTGATCTGTTAAAATACCTATTGAGGCCTTAAGGTGTTTGACTACACTTAAAATATACTATGGAAAATCAGTTACCCAATGCGTGGACTGATCCAGATTGACACAAATACCCATGCACCATATGTGCTGTGTAGTAGCTCTGGGGAGGCATCTCAGCCCTGAATAATGGGATGCTGTGCTGCAAGTAAGTGGATTTCTGTCTCTTTTTGGAGCTTTTAACTTTGAAAGTTGTACAAAGTGACTTTGTAGTTGTTCTTGCTTGTGAGAAGACTTATAATAAGCTGTTCTGCATGCAAATTATGCATCTTAAAGACTAAGATTAAAAGAATTACTTTTTAGTCAGTAGACATGGTTAGTGGGATCTGTTGATAGAGATGAGTGATTTTCAAGATTGCAGGGTCTTTTTAGTGGTAGTTCAGAAAGCAGCAGGTTCCCAGCATTGCCTGTAGTTTCCCTAGCCCACAATCACACTGTGCTCAAGAATAATGATCACTTCAGCACTCTAGTCCATACCAGAACTATAGCTGGCAGCATCAAATTAGTTCTTGGGTCCTGGAAGAGAGAGTAGCTGTGACTGCACCAAAAAAAGATGGTGGATTTGTTTCTCCCTGTCTGCCCTGTACTTCAGGCAAAAAGCAGTTGTAGGGAAAACTAGTGACAACAGTACGAGGTTTTCTGGGGAACTCTTGCACTGTTGGTATACTCACAATGGCTGTAAATCTCATGACATCAAGTATTGTGAAGCATCTAATTTTGATGAATGACATCAAAAATTGTGATGCATCTTGAATTTTCATCTGTTTTCCTTTGAACTTTCAAGAGCAGGCATCCTTTTACTTATAAGGGTTAACATGTGGATGTTGAAAGAGTTCGGGAGTTGATGCTGGAGTAAGAAACTGAGGCTTTGTAAGCAGAGAATGAAACTCGCTGGGAGCACAACTTAATGTTAAATGTAAATGTAGGACTGCAGATGGTATCCTCAGGTTCTGAGCATGTGAATTCAAGCTGCTGCTGAGATGGCTTTGAGTTGTCTTTCTACCTGGAGAAGCTGAAGCTGCACAGATTGGACCTTGGGTTTTCCTTTGTTTGGACAACAGATTGTTCATTTTACAATTGACAGTGTTTTGTGCTGGGGAAAAAAAATTCTCAGTTACAGCAGCAAGGTGTCCATGCTGTGACATTTTTTTTTGTACTGCTTTGTTTACCTGATACAGCCATATTGTATTTCATGCATCAGTAATCCATTAATTTGTAATGGTCCTGCACTTCCATGAACTTTGTGCCCAGTTTTCTATCAAAATTAAAAAAGTGCTGCTTTTATTGACCAGAAAATTTCAGGCTAAACGGTAGTCTAGCTGTTTGCATTTGGTTCTTTCAGTTGGATTTGTCACCACTTTTAGTCCTGGCTCCAAATTGCTGCTGTGCAGTGTTAGCAACTGGTACCCTTTTTCCCTCCCTTCCCCAAATCTCCTGGCATATCTGTTTTAGTAAAGCATGAATTAATTGTAATGCTCTCAATTTTTGTGAAACCTTATCCTGAGATGAACAAATGTTGAATATAAAGTTATAGAATTTGGATTTGACCATGTCTCAAATCTAGTAAAATGCTTTTCTCTGCAGCACCAAAGCCTTACCTGTTCACATTTATTTTGGTACTGTTTCCTGGTGTTTGATTTGTGAATGTACCTTATTTATATAATTTGATATTTTGTAATGCAGTAGCTATTATGGTTTAAAAAGAGGAAAAATGTATGGATAAGGTTTATATTGCAGACTATTAGATCTATGTTGTGCTGTTATTTCGGAGATCATTTGCTCTGGTATAGTCATGTTTAGACTGATCTCAATTTTAAGGTAGGTTTTTTTTTTTCTTTTTGGATCAGCCAGTTTCATTTCAGTGGGAGTGAACTTGCATATAGCAGGAAATGTTAAACATTATACAATGAAAGTAATACTTATTTACCGAATGGTCCCTCTTGAAGATCCTTCTGCATGCAGTGCTTCCTCCGAGGCTCTGCTTTTGGGACTGCCCTATTTCTCATTCTCTCTGAATGTGCCCAATTTCATCTGGAAATCCTGTCTGCGGTGGAATTTGAGAAGGTGGATTAGGCATAACTTGGTTATTTCCAGTTGATCTGTAGACTGGTCAGCTCAATAGCTTGAACTGGGCTGCAAGACGTTTTGTGTATATGATGTGCACAATACATATTATCTGGAGCTTCTCAGCTGCATTAAATGTGTGCAAAGGTATTGTTCAAGTAGTGTCTGTGTGCAGGCAATCCAGTGCTCTTGTGAAGCTTTGGACAATACTGTCCATGCACAGTCCAGATCAGGAGACACTGGCCCACCCTTTGGTGAAGCTATAAAACATCAGCTTCCATGAAATTTGCACTGTTGCATTGAGTTTTGGAAGGCACTGTGAGTACTTCCAGCTTTATGATGCAGCTAAGGCACAGTCAGCTGCAATCAAGGAAAAAGTATTTAAACTGTGCTCTCTTAAAGAGAAATTCATTTTCTGTACCTGAAGTCTGAAAATTGGTGCACAAGTTTGGCTTTGTTGTGGCGCAGTTATTTTCCCTCTCATAGAGGGGCTGTGTAAGAGCACAGATGCACTATGGCAAGCACTCGTACCTAGAACCGTTCGATAATTATCGCAGAAGTGACACAGCAGTATAAGAACTTCTGTGGAAGAGAATTTTGGAGAAAAAGGATTTGCAGAAGCTATTTTTACAGAAGAAGCTGGGAGGGTTTTTTTCCGTACTGTTTTTTTAATCCCTTGAAACTAGCTCAGTAGTTCAACAAGAGCAGCTTTAAAATTAAGGTTGCATTTGGTTAAACAAGTTGCCTAAGTGGCTCTGAGAGCACTTACTGTGCTTCATGAAAGCATAAACCATTTGTCCTCACGTATAGTCTCAGATCATGGATCTTGCCAACCAGCCACTCTTTTTGGGACTGCCATGTTCAAGGTAGAGCCCATTGTCTGCTCTATGAGCCTGGAGGAGGTCTTGTCAGCTGCAGTAAATTAGTCCTATGTAAATAGGCAGAGACCACACCAAGATGACTGCATGTGTGTCCAGGGGGTTGTGCACAAAGTATTTGGGAAGTTTGGCTCTTATTACTTTGGGGCAAGTTGATAGCCGCTAATAGTTGATGTCTCCATACTGACCATGGAAAACTGCATAATCTGAACACAGTCCGTGCCAAGGGGAGCTTGATGGTGCGGTAGATAACACAATCAACAGAAAAAGAAATATGAACAGATCGATAATTTCAGATGGTTCTTCTGATACAGGCAAAGGCACTGCATTGATTTGTAAAATAAGAGCATGGATGCAACAGTTAAAATATGCTCTGTGTACACACATTAGATAATAAAATAGAGTGAAATGCCCTCAGCCTCAATCAAAGACAAATAGTAAATCATCAAATAGTAGCATGCAAGCCCTCTGACGCAGGAGGCTGTGAAGAAAGCAGACAAACACTGGAGCTATACAGGATGAACCATGTGAGGGAGAAAACAAAACCCAGAGATGTTCATCAGTCAGGAAGATGAAGGGTCCTTGCTCCCCATGGTGTGGTTGTCCTGCATGATGCTGTGTGAGAATTTTAGAAGTGCTGGAGGATCTAGCAAAGCAAAAAGCATCTGGTTTTGTTTGCTGTTGTGGACATCTGAAAAGCTTTAGCAAACAAACTTAGCTGTTTTGGGAACTACTTCAATATGTAAAACATGGAAAATTCAGCATGCTTGCCTGACATTTGCGTTGTACCCTGCCTCTTGCCAACAAAGACGTACAGAATTGAATTTAACTGAGATTCATTGATGTGCCAGAGGTTTTTTTGCCTCAGTTCTGTTCACAGCCTAGCTGGTGTGCCCTTTGCTAGCCTCAGCTCCCTGAACAGGTACTAGTGTTACAGGGACAGGTTGTTGCATATGATTCCACTCTCAGGGAGTGAAGTGGGGAAATCAATGTCACAGAAATAGGTAAAGGTCCAAATGGCCTGCTTGTAGTCAACAGTGGCAAGCCCCGAAATCTGGATTACAAAAAGATGCTGATACTGACCAGATATTGCTAGTGTCAGAAGAACTGAAAGATAAAATAAAGCTCTACTTTCTATGGCACTTCTCAGTGCCCCTTCCTCATGTCCCGTACCCCTGACTTTAACCAGTGCTGTGTTTCTAGAATCAGCGTATTGGTTGTAACATACCACCAGATATACTACTACTGGTTTGGACGTTTATTAAGATAGATTAGATGGTTTTGTGTGTGATGTGGATTAATATCCATAAGGTTTAATTATGAACTGCCTTTATATATCTCCTGCTGTGGGGCACATGGTTGAAATTGGGTATCTTGGCCCTCTGTGGCCTGGCATACCACAGAATTGCTCAGAATTGAATATTGAGCTGCAGCTTTCGTTTCAGGTAGGCAAATGCAATTATTAGCAATCATATGTGTGGCTGTGATATTTAAGTTTTTCCTTTGTGTTGTTTGGAGGTGGGGTTTTGTCTTTCTGAATGCACTTTTTTGAGCTGAGTAAATTCTTCACACACACGGGAAGGTGTGTAATATCAGTGAGAATCAAAAGCTGCAATCTAATCTGAAAATATCTTTGCAGCAGTGGACAGTAACAGTTTTTTGAAATGACACTTTGGGATTTGTGTTATGTTCTGAGGAAAGACGCAAGGAGGGTCTAGGTGGTGGCTGCTGGTGTGTAGTCTCTGCAGGTGTGTTCTGATTGTGTATTAAAGAAAAATCTCCAGATAGTCAAGTCACGTGGGCACAAAACATCTTGTCTAGCCATGTGAGACCCGCCCATGTTTAGGTTAACCAGACCTTGCAAGATGGGTGCTGTTAGAACTTAAGCCACTTTGGGCATCTGTGTAGATTTGTATGTGCAGACTGAGAAGACTTCTTAACGTTTAGCAAAGGGGGCAAATGGCCCCTCACTGCAGCCTTCGCAAAGCAAGCGTCAGTGTGAGACTGTTCTGTACAGAAACTGGACTTGAGGATTCGGAACCCTGTGCACTAAAGCTGATGTGATTGGGAGAGCTAAAAACAAAATAATCCTCCCAAAACAAGTTCTGAACAAGCAGTTTTAGTTGCGCAACCTTGCTTTGCATCTAAATGATACCTTGTCAAAGCTAATGTTGTACAGAGATGTTGAAGTATAATAAAAATGTTATTGAATTAAAATGCAAACAAGATCCAGCCCAAGCTATTCTATAAATACCTTATAATAAGAGGCTGAGATGTTTCTCTTAGCAAATTTAAAATAATCATTAGAATCCTTCAGCAGATTGCTGTTAATTGGATTGAGAATTAAACAGCTTTGTATGAGTGCAAAGTTAATTAATAGCTCATTACCTTTTTAATAAGGCAAATTCATTTGGAAATAAAAGAGATGCAATGAAGTTTACTGCAGATTTGATATGAGATTGGGAATATCTATTCTTTTTGCAGGGGGGAGAGAAGACTTGTAACGAAGTCATAAAAGCTGGCTGATGCTGGCGGAGATGGAAGGGAATAAACTGCTCTCCTGGTCCTGAAGGGCTCAAGCCCTGAGACCCCTCCATGTGCCCTGTGGTGCTGGGGAGCAGCCTGCATGCTCCCAATGCCCCGCGCTTCTGGGGAGTTTGGTGCCCAGGGAAGGCTTAGGCACTGCAGAGCAGTGATGGGAAGCCCCGAAGCCCAAAGTGTAGTGTTGTATGTTAAATGCTTGGGGGGAAAACAGGTGTACTTTTGAAAAGGTACCTCCTACATATCAAAATGTCTTTTCCTTTCCCTGGCAAGTATTTACTTTTCCTGGTCTTTTGAACAGAACTAGCTCGCTTTCTCCACTGCTTCCTTGTTTGTCTCCTATGCCCTCTGCCTCTTTTCATTTGCATACAGGCTTTTATGGCTTTTCCTGGTCCGTTAAACTGCATATCTCGATGTATCTCTCCCTATGCCTAGGACTTACCAGTTTAGCTTCATACCAGCAGACACTGAGGAAAGAGGAGCTATTCCTCAGTTCTTGCTTTTGTCTCTAGTTGCTTTTATTTATGCTGTTGTAGGCTGTACCGAGAAAATGTTTTGTGCCAATGATCCTGAAGGAGACCTGGAAAGCAGCCTGCCTGGTACTGGTTCCTGAATATCAGAAAACAGGAGAACACCTTCACCATGTAGTAGATGTGGAAATGGGTGAGCAGCCCATTCGGGGTCTGTTGGTGTGCTCTGCTCTTTCAGCAGGCAAGTTGATGGGGCGAGATGTCGAATCATGCCATGTGGAATGCCTTGTGAATATGTAAAGTATTTTCGTCAACACTTACCCTTACTGGTATTTAATTTGTTTCATGGAGGAGATTTCATTAATCTGCCAAGGCCTATCATTTCAGTCAATATGGGTTTACAGATGAATTATGTTAGTTCTCTTTAATTCTTCATTAATTGAGCTCTGTATCAGCTGTTCAATTATTTTTACCTGGGATTGATGCCAGCTGACAACTCTATAGTTGTTCAGGTCATTTAATTTGCCCTTTAAAAACATATTAGCAAAAAGTCCTCTGCATGTATTTCCTCTAAGTTAAGTCATAATTTCTGCTTTTTACTTGATATGTAAAACTAATTTGCATAATTCTTTCCCTGCTTCTCTCCTGTGTGCATACACAGGGCATTTTTGGTCTTCATGTATTCTAGAGCCATGTCTCCTCTGCTTCCCTATTTGCAGGGATAGGGATCCTCACATGGTAGGGATATTCCTGTGCAGTGAAAGAATTAAAAGTATCACTTTTCTGTATGCATCAGATCCAGAAATCCCTTTTTTTATGTTCCTCTCTATTTTCTTCCTTGGCTGCAGTGAGAGAAGTAGTATCCAGTCATGTTGAAATATGATTAATGCTTTGTACCATTCACTAACCTGCTTGGATCTAAAAATGATTTTTTTCCTCCTAAGTGAAGTCAGGATATAATCATCTGCTCACCCCCAAATATAACCAACATAGAACTTAGCCAAGTGTAAAGCCTTTTATGACAGCTGTAAAGAAATCTCTATTGCTCCTTGATCTCTTCAAGAGAAAGGAAATCCTCTTGGTGTTACCTTGCCACAGCAGCCCTCCTGGGTCATGCTGAGCAGGATCTGGCCATGCTGCAGCAAGACCAGTGAGTTGGTTAACAAGTTTTTACATGCAGTAACAGGAATGAATAAGGGGTGTAAGTGCATTGCTTTTTTTTGGCTTCTTGAACTATGGCTTTTGGGAAGGTTTGAGACCTGGATTTAAAATTTTGTGTGTGTATATATATTTAAAAATGGGTAAGTCTGAAAGCTGGGAGGCCTAACCTGCTGTCTTCAGGGAGTGTACGACACCACAAAAAGCAAGCATTATCAGTAGCTATTTTGAGAGTAAGAACAAGGAAAGTAATTTAAATACTTAGAATCAGTTTTGTTCCTGAATCAAGCAAAGTTATGCTAGGATCCCTCTGCTAATCAATGTCAGTTTAGGAGTTCCACCAACTGATAAGTATCTGACCAGGCACTTTTGACTACCTCTGACTGTCCTGGTGGTGCCATGGGTGCATCTCGCAGATGGACCCTGTTGTGCGCTGACTTCAGGTCTCCAGCAATCATGGTTTGTAGTTTGAAATTGCTGCTTAAAAATTTCTCAGAGAGCATGTGAAGAAATTAACCATGTCACCCCTCAGTTTATCTGTTACTAATATTTTGAAGTGCATGGAAATCATTGGGTTAGAAAATGTAGTTAAGGATTTCCAACATTACCTGGAGGGGGTGGGAATAGAACAACCCAAACCCTTTTAGACTCATTTAAAAATAATTAGGTCAGAACAAATGCCTGAACTACACAGCTGATCCTCAGCTGTTTCTAGGCTATGCAGACTTATTTCCAGGACAGTACCCTGTTTTAGAGTTCTTGAAACCAATCATGTTGACAAAATGGTCACTTTATTGGTGATACCAGCTGAAAGTATGTTACTGAATACTTTGAAAGGAGGAGTTCTCTAGTTGAACCTGTATTGTAGTAGACATCTAATCAGCTTCAATGGCAGCAGAGTTGGGGGGGGTTCTGCCTTAATAATGGGATTTCACCAGCCTGGGCTCCATCCTAGTTTACTCACCATGGGAAATGCTGTGTGCTTTTACTATTTAGCACTGAAATACTCATCGCCACCCACTTTACAGCCAGAAGTGTTATGCTAAATCCTGATATGATAATTCCCAGGACTGTAATTGCTGTCTAATGCAGTTTCTTTTTACACCTATTAGCATGTTTTGCTCCAGTAGTAGGGAGAGATGATGGTTCAAAGATCTGACATGCACCTTCAGGTCTGATGGTCCAATTAGAGCAGGAAGGAGTTGGGGGTTGCATCTTGGGATGAAACAGCAAATTCATCCCTGATTAGCGCTGCAGGCAATGGCAGTGCAAGCAGTGAGAAATTGGTTAATGCAGTTCTCATTGCTTAAAAAAGATGTTGGGCGTCAGTATCATCTACAGGCTGAGACATTGAATGTAGTCTTTCTCTAAGCATATTTACTTTTTAGTTTAAGATATTTTAAAATACATTGAAGTTCAACCAATATTTTTGATTCAGAGGTTTTATTCTAAGCTGCAGGGAAGGAGTGGATTTAAAGGGGCTTAAAATAAAAATGTTTGCTTGTATTCTCATAATACTGCAAGCAAAACTGCTGGATCTTTAAACATACTGAAGCAGTGGCCTTAAAGCCAGGATGTTTGCTCAGCATAAGAAAACTAGTGATTGAATAGAAGTCTATAACTGAATAGTTTTCATGAAGCTATTCGTTAACTCTTATTTTTCACCAGAGTCAGAGGAAGTCTCTTGACCACTAAGCCATTACAGAGACTATGCTGGGAAGAAAAGTCCCAATGGGGCAGGTGTATAGCAAACGAGAAAATATATGGCTCACCTTAGATATCTCAGATATCCCCAGATTGTCTTTTTTGTGTAGATGTGGTTTAGAGGAAAACTTCCTTGCTGTTAGTGTCCGTGTGCCATCTCCCATGTGTGCTGCATTCTGGCAGCTTTTTGAGCACCTTGCCCCAGCAGGCATGCCTGGGGAAGAGCGGCACTGATCTGGTGAGTGGGCTGAGGCAAGGCCAATGCTGCAGACTTCATCTTTCTTGCGGCTTCTTGGGGACACTGGTTCTACAGCTGCTCTGGGGAAGCGATCTTCAACCAAGAATCAGCAAAATAGTTGCAGGTCTCAGTGTTCCTATTAATGCAGTATGTTCAAGGTCTTCACTAAACTGACTTTTCCCAGAGTGTTTGCTCCTTCTTAACTGCTCTCTTGGTTAAGAGTGGGTTAAGCTGTCTGGGTGTTTGCTGATTGCTCTGTGCAGCTCAGCAGGGCAGTGGGCATCAAGGTAGGACCAGCAGGAGCATCGTCACCTCTAACCAGGTTGGGGTGTGAATGGGGGGACATGGGGGCAGTAGTGATCTTACCTGCTTGTCCTGGTGTACAGCCCCTTCTTTGGAGAGAAGGTGGCAGTGAGAAGTGGCCTGTGCTCTGTTTCGTTCTGTTGGCTGCGAAGTAGAGGCAGCAAGCTGGCTTTTGCCTTAGATAAGTTAATTGTGTGTGATCATTGAGAGCAGTGACAAATAGACATACAGGTGTGAAACAGCCTGCTCCTGTGAATTCTTTGGCAGAACAGCCTGTGATTAGAAAATCTGGCTTGACATCCAAATCATTTCTCAGTTTAGGGTTGGTAAGATCCTTTCCTTAGTGACATGTCTAAAGACCTTGTGAATACCCAAATGACTAACACAAGGAGTTACCTACCCTTAGGTACAGAGCATCTAAAACTTGCTGAAGGATTAGGGTTTTCTTGGGTTTGTCTGAAGGGCTTTCACTCCCTTTGTGGTTTTGTGACTTCTGATGAATGTTAAGATAAGTGAATTGGGCTTTTCCTTGTTTGGGCAAGAATTGCTTTGCAATTTCTTGACTGCAGCTTCTACTAATTCTAGTAGGACCTTGATCCATGCAAGCTCTCTGAAAAACTTGAGTTGCAAGTGTTGTTGTAAACCAAAACATTGACTATCCTACAAGCAAATGAATGGAAAGCAAAAATATCTTGATGCTTCTGACACAGTTATGGGGGGAACGGGTAGAGTTTTCATATTTGGAAAAGAACCTTTTGCTTTCATTACATTTTTAATACATACATGAACCATGTAAAATACATTTTGCATTGGTGCGCAGATAGTAATATTGCTTTATTGACTTTGATTTTGGAAAATGAAATTGTCTTGAAATGTTTTTCAGGAGAAATTGGTAACAAACTTGTAATATGTCTCTGTGCCCAAGGCAAGTGTCTTTCAAGGTGATAAATAGCTGGAAAGATGAAATTTGCACCTTCTGCAGACTGTTTTCTACCACTTACCTCTAGACACACATAAATCTTTGAGGATATTTTCTCCTCCAGCATTACTCTGAGATGCCTCAGTCTTTTATCTGGCATTTTCATTATGTTTCAGGAATGTTCGAGAGCAGTTGTCTTATTGAGTGGTGCCAGAAGATGGGCTTGGTCACCAGTTTCCTCATGGTTTAGTCTTGTCTGCTTTGTATTTCTGATCTTTTTCCCCTCCACAGAATTCCAGGATTTATTCAATTTTAAGCTATTTAAATCTGTATTAAGGAAAAGCATTTTCACAGATCAACAGATAATAAACTTCTGCTGATACTGTGTGTGGTCAGTCCTAAAGTGATATACATGGTTGCAGGGCCCGTGTCCTCAGTTATCTCTAGGGAGATGCAGGTGACACTGGAGGTCAGTTTGACTATTCTGTAGTTTTGGTAGCTGTTTTGGTAGCTTTACATCACAGTGCCCCATATATGTACATATGTTTTGTTGCCTGCAACTTTTTCATTTTTTTCTAATAGCCTAAAAAAGGTAAGGAATAATACTTCGTGATGAGTAATAATGACTGAAGCTGGCATGCAATATGAATTAAATGACAGGCAGTCAAAGGCATAAATGGCTCTTCTGTGCTATAGCAGACTCACAGTCTAAGGGGAAGCCAAATCTGCAGGTGTAATCAGTTTCTGAAAAGCATCTCGTGGCACTTCTGCGGTGCTTGCTTTGAGCTCTGTATATCTGATTCTATAGGCAGACAGATGGCAAAGCACTTCCTACTGGCTGCAGTACTTCTCTAAGCAGCTGGCTGTATTGTTAGTAAAGGTATAGATTGTTCTACTCTGAGCTGTCATCTTCCCATTCAAGCTGTGCGAGTGACCGCAAAGACCATGTGGTTGGTGTCCAGCTGAGAGGCTTGTTCTGACAGTTGCTTAGAAATCCCATACTGTTTCCAGGACTGAGCCACAGCGTGATGTGTAGCGCAAGGCTGAGGAGTGGTGTAGAGTGAAGAAGTTGAATGAATGCTTCTTAAGACCTGTTCTAGTTTACTATAAATCCCCCTTTCCAAAAGGGGCCAATAAGATGAACACTGCTCTTGAAGAGAATGATGGCACCAGGGAAGAGATGCTTTGCCTCAAGGAGATGCATGTGACTGGGTACTAGCTTAAACAACTGAATAATGTATTTTGAGAATAAGGTATCATTTTGTATATTTCAAGTGTGAATTCTTGGTCTTTTTTTTAACTGACAATTCAAGTAATTTATCAAGTAATCGAAGAAATTATTAGGCTCTTGCCTGTTGGGTAATGCTGTGCTTGGTGTGTTGAAAGGCTTGTTTTTTCTTCTATATATTTATTAGCTAAATGTGCTTTCAGGCATGAGGTTTTAAAGAAGAAAACAGTGTGAGTACCTATGTGCAGCATCAAACTCCCATTTGGCCCAGCCAAAGTAACCGTCCTGGCTGGAGCATTACCCTGCCGGGTTGCCACAGATCCCCTTCTGCATGGGTACCCATGTGCTCCTCAGCAATGTGTGCTCCCTGAAGTTCATCCCAGGGCTGCCCTCCCACAGCAGCAGTTTACGGAAACTGCTTGGCTGCACTGGGCACCTGCTGCAGTTCTGAGGAGGAAGGCACCGTATGTTGTTGTTAATGTTCTGACAGCAGCCTTAAGAATGCTCTTTTTGTTCTGGAAAACTTCTGAGTCAGACTGGTGCTTGTGTGAAATGTTGGAGTGTGTGTGGTTTTTTTAAAGGCTTGCTTTAAATAAATAACAGGTTTATTTTGTATGTGTTTGCTTTTGAGAGGGGTGTGAAGGCACAGATGGACTGCAGGTCATTTAAAAGCTACGCCCAAAGCCAAATAGCACCAGAATCCAGACAGAGTTGGATTAACATCACTGTTTCTTGAAATCAATTCTCCTGTGCCCTGGGATTTTGGATGATGCATGGTCAGTCCTTGTGGTTAGCTTACCACAAGGGAAGGTGTTTGCCCTGATCTTGAATGGCTTTATGGACTAACTTTGTACAAATGTTTTTCATGATGCTTATAATTGCCACAGGCACATTCATTCTGCAGCAGCAGAGATGGATTTTTGGATAATTCTAGGTGGAAATGAAGGGGCTGAGCTGTGCTGCTCAGGCTGCACTCCTGGAACAAGAACCATGCAGCACGAAGCAGCAGCTGCAGCACAGATGCTGCACGGGGAACAGCTGCTATTTCTATTTTATTTTGCTGGGCCAGGCAGATCATTGGTGATTCATGGAATAGAAATATGTTGCTCTAAAAACTTTAAAGCCAAAATAATGGGGTCAGGTGGCTTATTAAGTTTTCTACCCTTACAGAGTAGAGAAAAGGGAGAAAGGTGGCCCTTCTGTTAAGGGCCTCGCTATTGAGGGGAAACACAGTGCTTCTACTGGATGGTTTATGAGCAACTTGCATAACGAAGCAGTCACTCCTATATCATATGGGTGTGCATTGGGAATGTGCAAGGACAAAAGTTATGAGGGATTGTTAGTCCTTTCCTGCCCAAATGCATCACCCAAGATGTTTGCTGTTGGATTTAGCAAGCCTTCCTGCCGTTCAGTCTCCTACTTCTTTGCCTGTGTGTGCTGTTTTTTTAAGATGCATTTCAGTGTTCAAAGCTGAGAACAAAACAGATGCTGATTTATCCCATCTGGAAGGGGAGCTGCTGCCCTCCTCCTTCTCCCTTATTGAACTCCCCACGGTGCCGTCTCTGCCTGAGTGAACATGTCCATTTATACCTATTTAGCACCACTGACAAGATAGCTAACCTGCATTTGATGGATTTTTGGCACTCCTCACTCCACAGCATCTTATTTCTTCTCTACTGAAGCCCTTGACTTAAGGATTTGATCTACCTTTTCTTTCCATGTGGAGCAACTTTATCGCAATTCAGAGCAGGCACATCTGATGCTCTGTGTTCTTACTAGTGGGAGCCATGGTGCCAAATGCCACAGATAAGCCAGCTGATGTAAGGCACGGGTGGCTGTGGTGGGTAGCAATAATGGTAAAACACTTGTACAATAGGTTTGATCATTCTTTTATTAAAAAAAACTTTTTTGAAACAGCCAGTCTTGGATATACTGCTGCTAAGAATTGTCATGTGTCAGCTTTGTAGCTGCTTTGGGGAGGGGATGAGAACACTTTCAGTGACTTAATGCCAACTCCGATCTTTCTCTGAAAGCCTCCCAAATGCCTTGTACTATGTGCCTGAGATCACAAGCAGAAGGAGCTGCCAGGTCCTCTCCGTGCTGGTGGTGGAAGTAGTTGGAGGTGAGACCTCCAGGAGGGAGGATCTGGTGTTTGTGGGAGAACTGGTGAGGACAGATGGACTGTGTTCCTGGTTTCAGCTGCTCAGGGGCAAAGACCACGCTCCTTCCTATCTTAACAATTTTTCTTGGGAATGAAACAGAAGCTTTGCCAGAAGGAGCATCACAGCACCATTTGGTTCCTGTTATGGATGATTCAGGAGGGACACTGCTAAATGGGCTTGAAATGCCATCTACTGGTTTCGCATGCTTTTGGCAAAGTGACCATAAACAGATTTAACAGAGGAAGCTGGCTGATGTGTATAGGGGGCAAGGCGGGGATTAAATTAATGACACCAAATTTAAGGATGCTACTTCTCTCCTTCTATTGCAGTCTTCAAATAAATTAAATTCATGAGGTTTATTGGCCTGTAGTTATAAAGCATCAATAAGTTTCCACTTGGCAGGCTTTTGTATATGTGTATGTGTATGGTGAACAGAGGGAAATGCAATCTCCAAGTTATCAAACTGTTTTACAGTGTTCTTCTGAACTGCAGAAACCCTTGGGAATATTTATGCCTCTCCTGGGTCTTATTACCATGAAAATTATATGTGTATTTTATGGGATAGGAAATATATTGTATTTCTTTCTGATAATAAACAAAACTGAAATATGAGTTTAGTGCAAAAAAAAAAGGTGGATACTTTTGGACTTGTTTCAGTTGTTGCATCTCAGTGATGTTTTTTCCTTGTTTCTTGACACTGTCACCCTTGAGACAGCTCTTGGGTTTGTTTGTTTTCTTCCACTTTGGTTGCATCATGTAAGCTGGATGCTCCTGCTCATCTTCCCTCATCAGAGCTGCTCCTCTGGCTGTGCAAGGGCAGGCAGCTGCCCAGAACCCTCAAAAGAAACTTGTGAGCAAAGGGATAGACCGGGCATGCTTTCAGACTTCAATATTTTTTCCCCCCAGATAAATTGGTATGGCACAATGAGAAGAGACTACAGATCAGAGACTTCACTGAGAAGTGAAGAGCTTATTGCATTGCAAGATCAAGCACTTAAACATCAGCCATGCATTTTTGCTCTGGGCTCTTCCTCAGGTTGTGTATATTCTGCCTCTCTGCATGAAAGGATTGATTGATGTGAGGCTAAACTGGACTTTTTGGTTAATCTTGGATAACTGAGGTCTCTTGGAGCTATCAGAAATGACTGCAGAGGCCCTCTATGCTTAGGCACCTGCTTATCTTGTAAAATCTGAGCTAGAATTCTTGTGACTTAAGTGTAATATCAAAAGAAGCTTTCATGTTCAGGGATTCATGCAAATTAATAATAATAAAAAAAATATGGTGTCTAGATGCTATGGTCATAGGGGACTATGTAATTAATTTAGATAGCGAATTAGCAGCAGTATGTTATATGCAGCAGCTATGCAAGTGTTCCCTGTCCCAGACAGTATTGGGTCCTAGAGGTGACTGAGCACTATAGGGTTTGGAAGTTCTGATGACAGCAATACCTTTTGAATTTTACCTGTGTGAGAGTTAAATCAGACTAAGGGAGGTGTGGAATAAACTGTCCTAAATCTTTCCTGTTTAACCACTGCAGGTCTTATCAGGTGTGTGTCTGTGTGTGTGACCAGAAAAAGCAGTTCCACTGCTCCACAAGTGACAAACACATGAGCTGGTGAAAGGAGTGTTCAAAAACAATACATTCATTGCATTTGATACACAACCTGTCTTATGAAAGTTACAGAAATGTTTTCTGTTAATTTAGGATCACAATTACCTTGTATTCAAGACTCTTCTCCTCGCTTGAAGGAGAGAGAGGAAACATCTATTAGACCGTGACCTGTGCGCAGAGTTGGAGTAGGAAACACTGGCCTTTGGATTCATGAGCATGGTTGTGGCCTCTCGTTTGGAATGCCTCACTTGAATTATAAACGAGTTCCATCCTTTCTTTAAAAACAAAGCTGCTACATACCAGGTCAGGGAACATAGTGCCTTCGTCTGCTAGCTGTGCTGGAGAACAAGTCTTCCAACTGCACGAAAGACAAT
>VXAL01009668.1:0-64246 GCA_013399475.1 Chauna torquata | reverse complement strand
ATCTTAGATTGAAAAAAAAAAAAAAAATCTCTAGTAACTCATCTGATGAGTGATCCCAGAATGCGTGGATATGTTCCTTCTCTGGTCAGCTAGGAACAGAAGAGCTAAGGATGCTTCAGTTTAAGTATATGGCCCAAAAGAGCAGAGGCAGGTGGGTGCCATCGAGCTGCAGGTATGCACTGATGGTAGAGGAGAGCACCTCCAGAACAGGCTTGCTTGCTAACATGACCATATCACATAGTGATAGAATAACTCCTGAAAAGGGTCACAGAAACAACTATTTTCATCTAACAATCCTTTTTTTTTAATCCAGATTACATGCATTTAAATTATAAATAATGCTGCCCTTTTCCTGTGAGGGGTGGTACTTAAGATCTGTTTTATGTAACTTTTACACTTCCAGAAGCTGCAGTGTACTTCCACAATTTATTCCCCACTCTCCTGTAATTGTACAAGGAATAAAACTGTTCTATATAATATGGGTTTGTCCTGATAATATCCTTGTATTCCACCCCCAGTCTGTTCTGCAGCCATTATATTTCTGCGCAGTCTTATATAAGGAATAGAACCTTTACATAGAGCTCGTGTATATTCTCAGGGGATATAAATATCATGACACCTTTTTTGGGAAAGGGTGACAAATGGCACCTAGCAAATATGTGCTTTGATTTTGTGAGCTGTTTTGACACTGTCTCAGGGGAAAAAAAGTTGAGCATGAAGCTACTCTTGCTACCCTCAGCAGCCAGAAATCTTGAGTGAGCTGACCTCCAGTGAGCAATGTAATGTCACTGTGGTGAGCAAAGATGACAGGGAAATGTTTGCACGTGCTTGCACTTTATGGAGAGAGGATGCCCTTAGATTTCTGGTTCATGGTTGTAAAAGGCTGATGGATACTCACAGATACATCAGCTCACCTATGTCCTTAAAACAAAGATGAAAGATGTTTCCTAGGGAGAACAATGATGCAATATTTACTCAGAAGAGAGAGGCAGATAAAAGGAGTTGCTTTGTTCTTTCCTTACACTGTATGGCGCTGCTTTGTCTTGAAGAATGTTAAAGGAAACTAGCTGCTCAAAACAAAGCCTGAAGGGGGGGAGATGGGGGGAATAGTAGGGATTGACTTCCCTGAGGTTTATTTAGCTCCATAGCTTTGCATCTCCTTTTTATTATTGAGGGATGATTCCTGGTTTGCATTAAGTTAATGTTGATCTGTACTATGTTAGCTTGATTCTAATCTGTAGCATGCATCTTTTCCATCTTTCAAACTGTTTTGGTTCTCTGCTTTTCAGAGACTTAGCTTTGTGATACTAATTTAAGTTTTTACATACTGTTTTCAGTCCTGGGCCTGGATGTGATGATTATCAGTCTTTGATGTAAGAGAATTGATGGTGTGAGCTGTTGCAGCTCTGGTTCAGTGGACTTGAGCACCTGTGTACCATCACTCAGGGAGATTACTGGTTTTGCAAAGAAAACGTGGTTAGCTTTTGTGTATATGGTAGTTAGCAGAGGTAGTTTTAGAGACTTTTTCCTCATCTTTCACAGGAAAGAATTAAGAATAAAAAGTCTATTGTGAGAAAATTCTCTAGCTCTGTACAGTGGAGTGGGTACCCACAGCATTCCCTACAGTATAGATTAAATGTTCTGTGCAGTATTTCTCCCTGGGACAAAAAGTCCAAAATATGTGGTAGTCTGCAAAGTCTATTACCAGCTGTAACATAGTACACAAGCTGCATGGGGGCATTGCAGGCTGCCTTGTCAAACAGAGCTTCTGAACAGACCCCAGATCACAGCTGGGATGTGCAGACTAGATGCAGCCAGCTTTGGGCACTGGAGCAGAGATTTAGTAGTGTCCTGCATGCTCGCAGCTCTGTGTTGTTTCAAGTCAGCAGCTTTTTAATGGAAACCAGTATCTCACTCTGCTGAAGACACTGAATTATGATCTTGTTTAGGGCATACCCAAGGCCTTCTATAAATGCTGCCTCCCCCTCTCTGTAAGAGCTTTACTTGGTGAGGAAGGGATGGCTGAACCGTCATATGGTCGTATGATGAGAATTCTTGCATGGCTGGGATTTGCAAGATCACTGCTGTGTGCCTCAGTGAAGGAGAAAGAGTGAGCCAGGGGCAGGTGGAGGTGGGGATCCTGCCTTCCCACTCTGGGATGGGGCTGAAGTAAACCTACAGCTAAAACCTGCAGTGGGGTCAGGTTTGGCCCAAGATGGAGAGCATCCATCAGCAGGGTGAGGTGCCGCAGCCCTGGTGTGGAAATGTGTCCTCAGGGCTGTTCACAGCTTCAAAGGTTAGCCATCCAGCTGTAACATAATGTACAGGTAACATCCTATAGAAAATCAGTTTTCTTCATTTTTTCTTGGATCCATTCATCTGTTGAAAGGAAATGATTATAACAACTCTAAATGCCCTTAAGAGTGTTTTCTTAGTTCCTGTGCAGTTGCGTACATCTCTCGTTTTCCCCCTCAAGGCTGCTAAGGAAAAGCCTAAATGATAAAGCTGTAGAGACAACTAATGGGAAATTATATTGAATGTTCTTTCAGAGTGTTAACTTATATGAATGGCTTGTGTGTTGGTTTTTCATCTTCAGGTTGGTGGTGTTTTTTATTTTTTATACAAGTTTTGTTATGTGGCCTTAAGGATGCTTGGAGTGATGGCAGGCGGTTCAGGGAGTTAGTAGGAGCTTGTTTTATTTGACTTTAAATTCTGTGTTTCTGAGAAATAGCAGATGATATCCAATTCCTGAGTGTGTCACTTCTGCCTATTAAGTGTTCTTGATCTAAGGATTCTTTCTAGCTCTACAAGGACAACTTCTTATATCAACCTTTTATGTCTATGGAAGGAACATGTGGCATTCCTCAGCAAAACAAGTGTGGATGTTCCCACATGGACAAAGCTGTGGTATCTATCCATACGGTGTAATTGTGATATAGGTTCTGCCAGTGCATCTGCAGCTTTTTATATTCCTGTACCTTTTGTGTAGTGTTGACTCCAGCCAAGTCTCTACGTGAAATGTAACCTTTGTAAATATGCTGTGGTTCTCAACAGGAATGCTTGATGTCTAGGACAAGCATAAACACTGGAAGTTAGGCTGCAAAGCTGGCAAATTTTTGGCTTGCTTATTTTAAAATGAGTAAGAGCATGTTCTGCTTTTTAAAAAACACTAGATTTCCCTAGTTAGGATTTTCTGTCTATTACAAAGCCAATTTACATTGCTGTCTCCAGCAGCTCTCAGGAGCAGCAGGTATGTTCCAGGTGAGAACAAGCAGCTGAGGCTGACCTCATGCCTGGCTGGCTTGCAGTGGTGTTGATGAGTGAGTGCAGATGCAGCACTGTCACATTGCTCTTACAGCCTCTCCTGAGTGTCTGCAAGCCAGTTAGATAGGTATTGCCTTCCTCTGAATTCATGTTCAGCAGCCTTGATCTACTTTGGATGCAACCACAATACCAGTAGTAAATGACCCTCTACTCTCTTGCTGTTACTGCCAATGTTAGCAGAAAATCCCTGAATAAAGATTTTTCTGTCCTTTATCAGATGGTTTTCTAAATAGTTCAAGAAAACATTGTGCTATTGCACAATTAGCAAAAATTTATATAGATCTCTTGGAATATAAATGCTAAATTTACTTTCAGTGGAATAAAAATGATATAGGTTGTCATAGGCTGCCCAGAAAGAATAAATGTCTCTTACTGGAACTCCTGGGAAGAGTCATACTTTTTTTTCTCTCCTTGAAATGTCATCTTTAAAAAAAATACTGTCATGTAACTCTGGTGTGCTGTATAGCCGCTAACGTTGAAAAGTTGGCACTCTTTTGTAATCTCAGATGCTTATCTGGAACATTTGAGAGTGGAAGAGAAGCTATTGCAGCAAAGAAATAGTTGAGGGTGGGCTTGGGATGTCATCCTGGCTTCATGCTTGAAAGTGTCTGAACTGTTGTCTCGGCATGGGAGAAGTCAGAATATCTGGTACAGGGTTTTGAGGGTTTTTCCTTCCTCTCTTCAAATCTTTTTTCTTCACCTTGTGTTTTTGTGAAAGTGTCAGCTGATGTTATTATACTTGGCATCCTGAACCCTAAGGTTTCTAAAACAGAAATTGTATGCTTGAAAAGGAAATTTCTTTCTCTTAATAAAGCAGACTGTTGATGTTATAAGATCTTTAGGGCAGGTGCAGCTATGTTTGCACAGGGAGCAGGATGCTGCAGCCTCTTCTCAGCCACCACAGTGTAAATACACCACCACCATTAGATTGCTTGGGGGGAGGGGGGGGAGGCAGAAGATCAGTCTTATGGTTTCTGATGCATTTGACCTCTGCAGCACCAGTTTAACAGAGTCCATATCTCCAAGTATAAGAAAAAGCTGAAACTCAGAGATTACAGTTTATTCTACCACATACAGCAGTCAGGGTGAAGGCTCAGGTTTTATATTCACAGCAGCCCTGGGTTTCAGGGACCCCATTCTCTTGCCTTGCACATGAGGTATTGTATTCATTCTCTGTGTTGAAATAGATTGTGTAGATAGTTGTGGGGTGGGAAAACGAAACAAGAAACTAAATATCCACTAGATATCTATGACCTGTATGTTTGCGTGCATGTCTGCTTGCTTACAGTAAAAGCACTTGTGTAAAGGTAGAATAAGTTTCAGGGTGATGCACCACTGAATGCCGAAAATTTTTAAATGTGTAAAACAAAGAGATGATTATCTTCTGAACCCAGGGAGCTCGAAGCAAAAGTTGCCCTTAAAGAATCGAGGAAGGCACGGTGTGAAAGTGTGCTGTGATATTTAGCCTGCAATTGTTTTGCCTGGAGTTGAGTCCCTCATCAGGATGAGGCGGGATGCGCGGCAGCCTGAGAGCCCCAGTGTTCCCTCCCTGCACAGTTGTGCTGTGTTCCCAGCTCCGGCTGCTGAAAGCCGGGATTGTTGTGGCTGGGCTCTGGCAGCCGCGGCTCCCACTGCAGCGCGGCTCCGGAAACCTGCAGCTCCCAGGGCTGTGAGAAAAACCAGCGGGCTCCTCCCAGGCCCCTGCGTGCAGCTGTGGGTTGCTGGAGGTGCTGCGTGCTCTGCCCCGGGGCTTTCCTAGGCACTTTCCACGCACTTACATATTTTTAGATATACGTGCCCCTTCTGATCAGAAGCAACTTTCTATCACCAAGGTTTAATAATACTTTGCATTTGCTTATGGCCATTTGGCAGGGATTTGTTTCTGCTTCTCTTGCCTTAAAAGCTCATAACCTAGTTTATTATCAACAATCTTTTCATTGAAGACTATAAGCATAATAAACTAACCACAGTTTTCTTTCCCATTATAGATTTGTGAATGTTATAGTAATGTTGCAGAATGTACTTTCAATCTGTTTGTTTAAAGTTTCAGTTAATCATCTATATATGTGTAGACTCTAAAACTCTAAACTTCTGAAATCACTCTCTGTAGCAAATACGGTTCTACTTTTTTGCATGCACTGTGTGCAGCCACGTATCTGTGATCATAACCGCAAAGCAGCTAAATTACTCAACAGGGATTTTCTACTTTGGAAACACAGGCTTACCTTGTGTACTAATAAAGAGAGCGGCTGGCAGCCCCTTGAATTTTTTATGGGTTCTTGATACAACTGTGGTCACTAAGCATGAGTTAGGTGTTAAACAGTGATTAAAAAAAACAATGACAACATTGAAACTTGAGCTTTAATTGGTAGCTCTGTCTGCAAAGGGCTAGAACATGTGTGCCATGGCCTTGGATGAAGGGGTTATTCCAGAGTTTTCGGGTCAGACTCTGTCTTTTGGTTTATTTGTATGGGAACCTATGAACAATAAAAAAGGGAAAATATATCTAAAATATGCTGAGAAGGGGGGAGAAATAAGAGAAGTTTTGAAAACAAGGAGTGCTCACAGGCAGAGCAGAAAGTCCAGAAGACTTCCTTTAGAAACTTGGAAGTTAGCAGAGGAATGTTGTCATACTATTGCAGAGCTACTGTATTTCTGGAAGTTCGAGTATTAGAGAACAGAGGCTGTGGGTGATATTTTTTCAGTTGACTTGTGTGGTCAGTCATTACTTTATTACCCAGGCCAATCTCGGAATCGTAAGAGCTGCGCAAAAGCGGAATTCATAGCAGCAACTTGAGCCCATGGATGGTTAATCTCATATCCCTTTAAACTTGAACTTTAAAATTGAAAGAGTCCATAATAAATTCTGAGATTGGGCTCTGCTGAGTTTATAGCCAAAATAACTTAACAATGTACTCTTTTTTTGCTTCCCCACTGCTACCCTCATTCTCAGAACATTACCAGTGCCTGTTTTGATTTTCCTTCAAAATCAGACATCTGTATTGAGAGGCAATAGGAAGTCTCCATAATAAACACTAATGGATGACAAAGTCATTTTCCTTAGTGAGAAAAGTCAAGGTCTATAGTAACCTTGTGACAAAAGCAAATCTAACACCAGCTATTCAATTTTAGTACCAGCCAACAAATTGGAAATGAGCAATGAAAAAAGTAACTAGCACTACCGAAGCATGGGGGAGCAAAAGAGTAAATTGCAAACATTCTGAATTGCCATATTGACAAGCATGTGATGACATTTGTGTCCCCCATGGACTGCTTTTGTCATTGGGTTACTTTGGAAAGTGATGTCTTCCAAAACTGACTATCGAACTGGGACCAGGACTTCATCCTGGTGATGACCAAGTTAGAGGAGGAGGAGAGATTAAAAGTGTACTTATGGGAACATGTCTTTTCCGGATACATTCAGATAGCTTGTGGTTGAAATTCTTTTTCAGAAATACTTACTTCCACCCAAAACAGTAAGTCTTCCTGTCTTAGGGGAATTCATGAAGGGATTTCTCTGCTGTAATCAGGTTGTTAATGTTCAGTGGATCCTGAAACATCAAAGGGACTTGTATGTCTGAATGCATCTGCTCGGAAAGCAAAGCCATTCTGAGGAAAACTCAACAGGGAAGTTCAAAAAGGGGAAAGTAACTCCCTGGTCAGCCTGTCACAATGCGCAAGAGTATATTACAGCTTTTCCAGTGGAGTCTTCAGCTCAAAATTTAAGACTTCTGTTTCTCCTCTGGTTCAATCTCCAACAGTGCTGTCACAAGAGGATAAATCTGGAATATTAATGGTGTCTCCTGAAAGCTTGATTTGTTTTTTTTTGTGGCTGTGTTGGTTATCTTGGGGGGACCTGTGTGGGAGAGTGCCAGGAGCTGCCCTGGGCAGGCCACCACCAGTGGCAAGGTGGAGGTGGGTCTCTGCTGCTGTTGTGTTGGTTTGGAGACCACCTACTGCAGGCTTTTTCCCATGTTACTTTTGTAAATCTCTAGAGAAAGCACTTATCAGAAGGCTTAATGAGATGAGGGTGGACAAACAGTTGCTTTTGTGGAAGCAGCTTCTTGGTCAGCCCCATGCAGCATGCTGGGGGAGGCTTTCCCTGTGGAGCTGGGGAAGTTGGTGCTGGTGTCCTGCAACCAATGATTTTTTACATGATGCCTCTGGAAAGGGGAATGGAGGGAAATATTGCATGCTAAGAATAGCTTTATGGTCTTTCAGGGTAGGAAAAAAATGGGGCTGTAGTCCTTGTGTGCTGGAGGTGTGTGGTTTTTTCTTTTTGCAAATGGCATTTCTATGAGAGTGTTTAACAGAAGTATGTTGGATCTCTTTCTCAGCTATAGAAACTTCCTGTTCTATGCTGAATGAGGCCAGGAGGATGGACTGAAAGATTTAGGAAAGCTTATGTATTATTAGTGTCCAACAAATCTATTTATTATTTCCTGTTTTGTCAGATTTTGTTAAATGGCAAACACTAAAAAAAAAAAAAAATTCTCTATCAAGTATTTACAGCGCTGCATTATGTCCTTCTGACCTTGAGTGTTGTGCAGCACCTAAAGCAGAGGCTCTCTGTAAATTACCATAAAAGGAGTATATAGTGTTGAGATGGTCACGATTATTTAAGTGGGAAATAACTTCGGTCAAGTAAAATGCTAACTTTTTTTTGTTTTAAAGACCACTCTAGAGAATACTCTGTAAAATAGCTTGTCTTCTGTATAAATTTAGCACAGAAGATTATCAGTTAATTTGTCTCTACTTCATACTCAAGTATGCAAAGCTGCTAAAGTCTATTTTTGCCTTAAACATCCCTGGGCTTTTTTGTCCTAATTTATTCTGTTTCTAATTAAGCTGTACATTGTCAAAAAAAGTTACATCTTTTTTCTGAAAAAGAAATTCTTCTTCTAGTTGAATAAATCCCAATGGAAGCCTCCTGCAGCCTTTACTAAGATTTTTCCTGGAAGATCAGGATCTACTCCAGAGTAAGAAACACAAGACTGATTCTGCAGGAGTCAGTTGCAGATGACAAAAATGTGATGCGAATATTATAGTATTCTTATATTAGCCTGAAAATTCAAATGCAGAACATTTGAAAAGGGGAAAGCGAAAGAAAAGTTTGGGGGCTTTATTTAATGTTTGGGAGATAATTTCACTGAAGTGTAGCTGCACTGATGAATCCTAGTGTTGAGTGGAGTCATTGCAACCCTGTGTTCTTACAGATCTTCCTTTTGCAGGAGACCCTGAAGAAGCAATGGTCGCACTGTAAGGACAAACTGATGAGTCTGAGACACTTGGTCTGCGCTGGCCCTCAAGTGTGATGCTACCATGAGTTATTTCAAGTTCTTTGCTCATTTGTATTTTTTTCCCCTCAACCTGCCATTTGTGTTGCAGCTGTGGGGGCTGGGGAATCCCAGAACTCTTGAAATATCTTTACTGCTGATTTACATTCACCTGCTTCAGCTATGGCAGAATTAATTGCACTAATTGCATCTACGTGATAGAGGAGAACTCTGCATGTCTCAGGGTTAGGATCACTTGGAGACAGCAGAGGGGAGAGGACACAGCTGGAGGGGACCAAATCTTGTATAGTTAGAGATCTTTTGATTCATAGTTATCTCTGGGTATTTCTGGGACTGAACTTGCAGTTTTTGATAAATATCCAGAAATGGTAAAGCCAAGAAGTAAGTATCTTCCAAGGAAGTAGAAAAATGGCTTTTTCTAAGACAAATTCTGAGTTGGGGCTGCAATGCCTGGGATGGAGGAAGGAAAGATTGAGCTCTGGGGGGATGTGGGTGAAACTGGGAGACTTGCATCCTTTGCTTCAAGGACTGTACCACAAATTATTTCCTCACTGTGCAACTATGTTCTTGTCTGTCCTGATCTGCATCCACAGCAGAAAGGTGCATCGCCCATGTGGGGGTGTGGTCCTGTGGGGAGGACAGGCATAGCTTTGTCGGAGTTTCCCAAATTAACTAGTGCTTCCCTCTGCATGATTACTTGTGTACCCAGTGTCTGAGCCTCTTGGCTGTGATGAGAAGTTACTGGCAATGCCAAGTCATTGCAAAACCAGGGGCGCAGTTTCAGGGTGTTTCTCAACATTAGACTTTTTTCCTAAAGCATAGTTCAAAGTTATAACACAGACATCTTATTTCTATGTTCATGTGACTTTAATGTTATTTTTAGATGTTTTTCAAGAGTGTGACAGTGAATATCTCTTTTAAATACAGGTAGCAAATACCTTGTGATTTACATAATACTACCAAATGTCTGTATGCAGAGGAAAAATTAATTACTGCACATGGTACTTATGAGGCAAAGGCAGGGCACTTTCTAGATAATTACAGTAGCACTGCAGAGTAAATATATCAGTCTTCAGCTGACAACATAATTTATAACATCTATTGAGCTGTTTGACTGCTGCACTTTGTTATTGTTACAAGAATATTTTTTTCAGTGGTGCCGAGCAGCTGTAGACCCTCAACACTGCAACTGGAGCTGTTTGCTCAGTGCCCCTGGAAATCGCACCAGTGGTACCTACAGTTCGTGAATTTCTTTCTGATTGAGGGAGCTATTGAACTTACTGTTGAGATTAAAGCAAGCTTGCTTTTTGCTTTTTTTTTAATCCCTCTGCTCAATCTGTGAGACAAAGAGGGAGAAACCCAGGAATACAAATCTCTGGTGTGGGCTTTTGGTGCCAGATTTTTTGAGTTTATTCATGGAAGTCATAAATTAGATCACTGACTTTTTAAAATACAATAAAAAAATAAAAAACCTATGCTGAGGACTGGTGATTCTAGCTGTTGTTCTGACAGGGTGCTGTGGATTAACTTTCAGATGTGTCACTGGAGGAACAGACTCCATTTTGCTCTCCCACCCTTCGTTCTCTGACTGTAGCAGATGTTCCCTCTTGCAGCTATGGAAGCCTTTATCATCACTGTCCTGTTAGTGGTTGTAACACATCTTTGTCTATCAGAGCGGTGCTGAGAGAGCGAGCTTGCTGATTGCTGCTGTGCTTAGACCACAACAAAGGAGGGGGGGGAAAATCCAAAGACAAGACATTACTGCTGTCTTTCCAGTGGTTCTTATTTCTGTGTAGTTGTCTTCACTGACAACAGCATGAAAGGGTCTTGGACAAACTGCTGTTTTGTAATGGCAATGCTTGGAGGAGAGTTGTCTTGTTTTTAATTTATTTCCCACTCTAGTCTCTGCTTTTACAGCCTTCACTTCTCTGTTCTTGTGTGTTGTCAGACATTACCTCAAAAAAAAGTGCATGTTTTTTGGCTAGATCTGTGAAACTTTAGAGCCATGATAGTATTATTTAATACCATTAAGATTATATTGCCTTATTTTTTAATGCTAAGCCTCAGGTAAGAGTTAATGGTGCTGCAAAGTATATTAATAAAAATTATGTCCTAATTAAGGAAGAAATGAGTATGTGGGGAGCTCAGCGATGGGTTGGAAAGAAATGGGAGCCCAACCCAAGGGGCTTCTAGCTGCTTGTTTCCACCCTCACTGCTGCGTGGCTGGTCATGGATGGACGTATGGTCTCCAGAGCTGTATAAGAATGTCCTCTGCCCCTCACTCATCGTGTCAGGGACTGCCTACCCACGGCTGTGGCTGTCTTTGCCTCATTAGCATTTACAAAAAGGCAACTGAACAATGGATTGACCCGTAAGCATTCAGAGCAGAATAGTTTTAATCCTCTCTTCATTTACTGGGAAGAATTAGTCATGGATCATTTGCACTGTTTTTGTTGCTTGTAGAGAAGCAGTGTAAAAGACCTGAAGATTGATTCCCACCATTTCTTTGCAGGAAGCATCTTGAGAGGTTGTGTTGTCAAAGTGTCCTCCAGCTTTGTACAAAGGCTGTATGCAGTAACTTGTGGCATATTGAGTAACACGTGCATGGATGGAGACCTGGGAGTGGATGAGATTTTGAGCAAATCTGGTTAACACTGGCCTATTTTGCTTCTGTTCTTCATTCAGTTCATGCAGCCATGTGCTAGTTTACAGCTATTCATTAAAATCAAAGGGTTTTGACTAAAGGTTGCCCATGTTGCTGGCTAGTGTACACGGCTGTAACTGCTTATTGTTGGGCTGATCAGTGTGAGTGAGCTGTGGCACTTTCTAGTGACATCAGACATCTTCTGGCCCATACTGCTTCCCCTCCTATGAGCCTACAGCATTCATTCCCCCAGCCCCATGGTCATCTTTGCCCATTACAAACCTGACTGCATCTGATCATCCTTCATGTCACCTACTTTAACAATTAAAGAGGAGAAAGTGATCTCTATCTTATTCAGCAGATTCAGTCACATTCTTTTTCTTTCCCTGGCCTAAAACTGTGGCACTAGCCATGTGCCTTCATTTAAATGATAAGGAATAACAACTGGGTTAGTATTGCATGCTGGACTGTGTTGTTTGTCAAGGAAAGATCTGCTTCAGGATGTGAGCATGCCATTGGGGTGTAGGAAAAAAAAAAAGAGAAGGCTGGTACCACGAGAAATAGAAAACAAGATTTTGCCTTTGGATCTTTTTTCTTTAGTTGGCTGGAGAAGCTACATAGCATCGTGCTAATTCCAAAACGTCAATGACAGCAATATTGTGTTCTGTTTCTCTAGGTATTTAATTTTTTTCTTCTGGATACAATAGAAGTGAATAAAACTAGATCTCTTAGAGGTTGCATGAATACCTGTACTTGCTGTATTTCTAAACTGTTTTTCTCTGTTTTGGTATTGCTTGGTGGTACTTGCAAATTTGTTGTATATTTTCACTGTCTGCTTCAAAAAAAGTTGGGATATTAATGTAGGGGGGTGCTGGTGGCCCATCAACCAATACCCAGCCCTAAAGGAACATTAGGGGGGAGAAACTAATGAACAGCACAAATATAAGTTCTACAGAAAGAAACGTTTGGGAGTTATCATGATTATGGTAGAAAGTTCAATATCTGAAGTCAGTTTTCCTGTGGAAGTCTTAAACCCAGAATTTTTAAAAACAAGTGAGAAACTCTTTTCCCCTCTCCCTTAATTAAACAGACAAAAATTAAGAAAAACTAGATTACTTTGTTTCAAAGTCTGTACAAAAAAATATTGGCACTTAGGTGAAAATGTCTGAGCTGTCTTCCAGTGTTTTCCTTTTGAATCAGAAAAACCATGGCTTTATTTTGCTATGAGCACCTTACCACCTACCATCTTGCAAAGCTGCCAAGAGCTCTGCTTAACAGGTGAAAGGCTTGAGCTTCATCTGCTGTAATAATGTTCCAGACTCCTGATGCATTACCAGTGCTGTAGCAGCGCATCCATGGAAGTGGTGGTGCTGCCAGCCTGGAAGGAGAGGTGAGCTCTGTTGCAGTAGGAAGTGCTACTTAATATCAAGCTGGCTTGTGGTTTTGAGAATTGAAAAAAGTGTTGCTGGAAAATGAAAACGTGTCATTTTGATGAAAAAGGCTCTCAAAACAGAATTTGACGATTGCTATTTTAGAGGTTAAAAGAAAATCAGCTTCTTACTCTGATTTGGGATGCAAAGAAGTACTTTAATGTTTGAATTTCTCCTGGCCCAGAAATTCTGAATTCCATTCAACTTGTATTATAACCTGGCAAAAATCTCTGGTGTCTGTGATCTCTCAGTTCATTACAGAGCAATGTTAAGATACGACTGTTTTCAGTTTATCCAAATGAGAAATTCTCCATCTACTTTGGGACTTGGAGCAAACAATCAATGAGTGCTTTCCAGTATAGATCTATTTCCTCTTTTAAAAAAAAAAAATCTAGCAAGACCAGAGAAGATCCAGATTGCATTATCCTTTTGCTGGTGGTATTCTAAAAGAGTATTGTTGTCTAGTGGATAAAAGAATACCAGATGGTAAGGCTATGGGCTTGGATCTTCAGTTCAGTCCTTGTCTGTCTTATGGCTTTTGGGCAAATCATTTCTTCTTTCTTCATTTGTAAAGTGTGAATAATAGTACTTAACTCCCTGGAATGCTAATGTGCTAATCTTTCTGCAGACACTTGCTTCTATCATAGAAGTAGAAAAGATGGTAATGCTCAAAGCCAGATTTCATATTATTTTCCTTAAGTCTGTCAGATTAGGGTGGAATCTAAAAAGTACTTGATGTGGTCTTAATTTTATTCTCCTATGTAAACCAGTAGCAGTACTTATGCCAGCTTCATCCCAACTGGAATTGACCTTTGCTTGTTTTTAAAAAAAAAAAAAAAAAACTCTTAATTTCCTCTAGTTACATAAGAAAAATTATATTTAAGCAAAAAGTAGAAAAAGTTTTCTTTCAAAATTTCAAGCAGTATTCCACAATAATAGATTTTTAAAAACAACTCTTCAACTTTTTTTTGGCTGACTTGGGCATTAAGTAGCAGAGCAAGGTCAGCATGGCTCAGAACATTGCTGTCTGGGCATTTCAGCAGCTGATATAATATTCATTGTACTGGTAGCAACATTGCATTTCCTGAAATTAACACAAGGTAGATTAGGAAGCTGACCCATTCAGAACTTCCTCAGAGTCCCTGAGTTAACAGGAATGTCTGACAACCTCGGTCAGGTTGGTGCCTGACTAGGGGACCAGCAGAGATGGACGGATATAAGGACAGACAGAGCTAGTACTGGGATGCTCTCTGGCTCTCTTCTGCTCTGCCAGCATCTTGTGACACTGCCGTTTACTGGGCATAATAAAGTTTGGGACGAGGCTTTTACTAGGAAGGTGGAAAAAAATGCCAATTAGCCCAGTCTCTCCGAAGTGACTGATACGGATCATAAAGGATGTAAATTAAAAGCGTGTTGCTACTGTTCCTGCTAGTGCAGCTGCTTTATGTGCAGTGTCGCTTCAAATGGGATGTTCAGGCTTTTGTCCTTTAAATTAAAAGCTGCAGTTTTGATTCTAGGCTTGATCAGTAACCTCCAAAAGTCACAGCCACCTGACAGCACTCTTGTGGCCTATGTAGAAATTATTTATTGACTCGTATTCTGATTTAAAAATAAATGCACCTGTTCAGTGCTATGCTGCTCTGGCTTGCACTTATTTCAGGCCTGAGCTGTGATTTTACCTCTCTCCATAAATGGGTTTCTTGCTTTTTTGAGTGTGTTCCACCTTATTCTTTTGTTCCTGTTGCTACAGATGGATAGCTGTTTTGAGTCGCAGGCGCATTATGCTTTTTTAACCTCTTAGAAGTATGTGCCTTGGGCTGCCTTCTGTGCCTGATACACAGCAGGGGAAAGTCTATTAAAGCTTTGGCCAGGGAGCTTCAGATGACTTGTTGCTGCTTTTCTTTCAGGTAAAACAAAGCCAGTTTGAGTAGTGAGCAAGGCATTTTTCCTTGTATAAGGAAACCTAATGCAGACAAGTGGCCATGTCGTAACAACTAGCAGAAATCATCAGTCAGGGAAGAGGACATAGGCTGAATGAACCCTGTAGCTTGAACTATACTGTGCACTTAGCTCAGATGTGGTACGAAGTTGAAATATGTCTGTAATGGACCATAGGAAGCTTCTTGTTGTAATTTTTGGTTTAACTGTTTTCCTGGGTTAGTTAGAAGAAGGCAAGGCTAGCCACTGCTATTTGCAGCAACTTCTGTGAGCTCTGAATTCCCCTCAGGAAGAAGAGCCTGATGCAATCTTGTGCTTGCCAGAGAGCACTGTAATGTGCTGAATCCTCCAATTCGCTCCTTTGCTAGCACATCGCCAGCTGCCATCATGAAATCGAAGCTTTAGATATAGTGGAGTGCCTGCTCTATATTCTACTTGCAGTTCTGAGAACTTCCTTTTTAATGGCCAATGTGGGCACTGTAAAATCCATACACTTAAGTAGACTGTCTAGAAGCTTTTAGAGCTGTGAGGAGGCACTAGAGAGCTAAATTTGGAGCCACTTTGGAACCATGGCTCTGCTCCTGAAAGAAAGTCTCTCTCAACAAAATTTTTTTTATAAAGGTGCTCATTTTGCATTGCTGCTTTCAGTTTTCTGGAGGATTATTTCACTAATGTGATACTATAGATTTAGGAAGGTGATATTGAAAATTGGAGCTAAAGGAAAAATGAATTTGAGTGGAAAATACTTAATGCTCTCATGAAGGTATGAGATGGAAGGCACTGGATATCAAAAGGATGGGAGTACTGAAAGATGGAGAGGAGCTTGTGGTTATGATGAAGATGTAGTAGCAGCTCATATTTGGAGCCCAGTACATTTTAAATGCATCTTGAGTACTTTTCTCTGAATTTTAGGGATTGAACTGAGAGGATTTGGTTCCTGAGGGGTGTGAGGTCCTCTACCTTTCTTTCCATACATTTATTATATCACAGAATTGTTGCAGTTGGAAGACATCTCTGGAAACTTAGTCTGAACTCCTTCCTCAAAGCAGGGTCAACTAGAGCAGGTTGCTCAGGGCCTGGTCTGCTTTGAAGCATCTCCAAGGATGGAAATTCCACTGGGACAGTTTGCCCAGAGAGGTGGTGTTCAATCAAGTTTGACTAAAAAGATAGATAATCTTATGCTTAAATGGCGTTTACTGCATTTCAACTTGTTCCTGTTACCTCTTGTCCTTTCACTGGGCACCACAGCAAAGTCTGGGTCCATTGTCCATATTCCATCCTATCAGGTCGTTACATGCATGGTTAAGATCCCGCTGGACCTTCTTTTCTCCAGGCTGAGCAATTCCAGCTCTGCTGAGTCTCATCTATTGGATCTAAGAAGAATCTAAAGAGTCAATGGCATAAAAGGTCCTAGAAAGAGTTGAGGTGTGTGTGGCCCATCAGGAGGAACAGGAAGACTAAGGTGGCCAGTGTCTGGATGGAGCGGACCCAAGGTGGGCAGAAGGGTTGTGTAGGTCGCTGATGTGGCCAGAGAGCCAGTGCTGAAGTGTGGGGAGGTGGGAGATGGTGCCTTGCACAGTGAGCATGTAGGTGAGGCTTTTTAATGAAAATGCACGTCCTCCACTAGTAGCTGTATTTTCAGTAGCCTGGGCTATAGATGGCTAGAGAAAATATTGTGCACCAAAGGCTCCCTAGTGTGATGGAAAGATCTGGAAAGGCTGGAAATAGTTATGTTGTGGGAGAGTGGGAAAAGACCAAAAGGCAAATTGTTTTCCCCTGTGAACATACAATTATTATAGCAAATCTGGAGTATATAGCCCCATATGAAACACAGCATTGATGGCCTGTCATGTGTTGAACATCCACTTTTCAAATGTTTCAGGTAGGGTTGTTAGTATTACTCCTCGATAACAAATGTACAGGAGCAGAGATTGCTGTAACTGCAAACTAGAGTAAAAGCGAGAAGCAGCCCTGATTCTGGCAGTAAATGTTTGTCTTAATGTTATAAAAGCGATCAGAAATATCTTGAGCATAGCACTGAAGTTCCTCTGCGATGCTGGAGGCTGTTCAAAACAGGCTTTTACCACCTTAATCTTGGTGAAAATGGGACCTGAAATGCTAAAAGTACTTTAACCTGAAACTTGTCAATATCCAGTTGTGCAGCCGAGTGAGATTCAAATGAGTTCTGTGTAGTCGCCCAGTTCGTCCGTACTGCTTGCAACGCACGTGCTTCAGCCCTTTTTCTCTTGATGGTTTGCAGTCTCAAAACACTGATCTCTAGATCACTGCAGTGTCTCCTCTGATGTCATTGCGCAGGCAGAGCTGGAGCACCAGTACCTGGTAGTGGCACAGCCCTGAAGCTGTTCTTGCAACAGTCGCTTTGTGGAACTTTACCTTTCTGTCTAAATCCGGCCTTTTGTTGTGGTTTAACCCAGCAGGCAGCTAAGCACGGCTGTTCGCTCTCCCCTCACAGTGGGATGGGGGAGAGAGAATCGGAAAAAGGTAAAACTCGTGGGTTGAGATAAAGACAGTTTAATAGGATGAAAAAGGGAAAATAATGCACAAAAGAAACAATGCCCAACAAAATTGCTCACCACATGCTGACCGATGCCTGGCTAACCCCCCTGGTTTTTATTGCTCTGCATGGTGCCACAGAGCAGGGAATGTCCCTTTGGCCAGCTGGGGTCAGCTGTCCTGGTTCTGTCCCCTCTCAGCTCCTTGTGCACCCCCAGCCTCCTCGCTGGCCGGGCAGCACAAGAAGCTGCAAAGTCCTGGGCTCTCTGTGAGCCCTGCTCTGCAACAGCTACAGCATGGTGTGTTATCAGCACTATTCTCATCCTAAATCCAAAACATGGCACAATACCAGCTGCTAGAAAGAAAATTAACTCTGTCCTAGCCAAAACAGGACAATTTTTCACTTAACTGTTGTCCAATTTGTAGGCTTTCAGGCTGCTTCTTGCTCCTCCTTGATCTCTTTCACCTCACTGTTGGCACAAGGCTGAAATGAGACTCCCATGTATTTGCTTCTTTCTTTTGGTCTAGGCTGTCCAAACCCTCTGAGATGCAGGGGAGCTCTCACCGCTTTAAACTGCAGTGCCTGGTCTGCTGAACTGCTCTGAGAGTTTGTTTGTGGGTCGGCACAGACACCTGATACACTCTATACTGCCTTGTTCTTGCAGCTCATTCCTGGTGACTCCTGTCTCATGGAAGTGCTGTATGAGCTATGATTTTTGTCAAATTGTTCAACTCTGACAACAGATATAAATCAAGCTATGGGAATTGGCATGCTAACAATAAAACATAGGGATCTGAGGATCACAATCACATGTAGGTGAAAATCTTGTGCCAATTTATAGTGTGAATCAAAGTCTATTTAAATGCTGTAATACTAAGAGTGGTTGTAGAGCTGAAGCTCTTACTTCAGGAAGCTAGGAGGAAGTCCCTGCAGAACTACTTTTGTTTCCCCCTCCCCTAAGGCAATATTTCCCAGATATTTTTATTATTGTTTATATAAAAAGATCAATTTTTAAATAATCAAAATTTAAACCTCTATTTACACAGTGCTTCTAAAGGAAAGAAATCTGAGTATTTTAGGGCTGTGACATTACTAAGATTTGGATGCGTTATCTCAGTAACCTTTATGAGCTGTTACTAGCACAGATTCCCAAAGCATTATTTGTGGTTTATGAAGAAGGATTAAGACACAAAATCCAACCAATCTAAATCAGCTGAGGGATGTGGGGTTGTTTAGCCTGGAGAAAAGGAGGTTCAGGAGAGACCTTATCACTCTGTATCTTAAAGGAGGCTGTAGTGAGGTCAGGATTGGTCTCTTCTCCCAAACAACAAGAGATAAGATGAAGAAATGGCCTCCAGCTGTGCCAGGGGAGGTTTAGGTTGGATATTAGGAAAAATTTCTTCACTGAAAGGGTTGTGAAGCATTGGAACAGGCTGCCCAGGGAAGCAGCTGAGTCACCATCCCTGGAGGTATTCAAAAGACGTGTGGGTGTGGTGCTTGGGGACATGGTTTAGTGGTGGACTTGGCAGTGCTAGGTTAATGGCTGGACTGGGTGATCTTGGAGGTCTTTTCCAACCTAAATGATTCTATGATTCTATAAACAAAACTACACAGCCCTAACCCCTTAGTCAGGATATGTAGGGATAGTAAAGGAGGAGTTACTCAAAAGAACTGCTCAGAAGTAGTAAGGGGAGGGGGAGGAAACCCTCCAATCCCTATTTTTCACCACAAGGCCCATGATAACTTTCTTGCACTTCAGAGACTTGACAAAGCATCTCTGAGAAAGGGGTATTAACTCTTGCTGCCCATCTGCTCAGAGGGCTCTGATTGTCTTTTGCAGTGGGAGAAGAGGTTTGCAACTCTGACCTGTCAGGTTTAACCTGAGAAAATGTCCAGAAATGGCAGAAGCAGCACATGTCCATACTGGAGCATCACAGCCTGGTGTGGCCTCTTGGTGCTGCAAAGGTACTCAGTTGCTGCCATGTGATGCTCTGCATGTGAGTTGGCCAAAAACAGGTCAGCGTCTTGCCACTTAGAAAATAAGAGGGAAATTTCAATTCCTTTTATGAACAAAGCTTATGCATTGCAAACAGAGCAGAATAGAGGATTTGCCTGTTTGTGCTAGTGTACTGATCGCTTCCATGCATCTTATTCAAAATCTCCACGATAGGAAGAGTATGTCATAGGGGACACCTGAGACATGAGATGCACTCAGACATGGGTGAGGCAAGATCGGCAGCAGGAAGCGTTCTCTTGTGCCCACTTCAAAGATCTATGTTGCTTTCATCTGTAACCCATTCACATATTTGTCAAGTGTCTTCTCACATGGGTGCTGGGTAGAATTTCCTTTCTTCCCACCCCTCTACAGTGGGAGGGTGTGAGGCTCCCTCCACCCCTGGTCTCTCTCAGGTCAATACTCACCAGCTGTGTCCTGCCACTGTTCTGTCTTCTATCCAACCACAGAGCAACAGCTGTTTTGTCTGTGAATGTCTCAGTCTCTGAGGTGGGGGGGAGCAGGAATTTCCTCTCCCATGTTTTTTTTAAAGGGCACCCTGACACTCATATCCATGCTATTCTTTGTCTTGCCCTTCTCAGATATGCCCGCAGGTTGTTAGGCTTGGTGACAGGATAGACTTCTCAATGGTGTCCTGCCTTAGGCTTTGACATCCTTAGATTCCTGCCCATACGTTATATAGCTACTTCCCACAAAATCAGCTTCTGTTTTTTTGTACTTCAATGGGATAAATAAGTCAGTGGCAGAGTCACTTATTTGCCAGATGTGCCCAAGCAGCTGGAGCTTCCTCTCTGCTGCTATGTCAATGTCTTTCCCACTGACTATTTTTTCTTTATTTCCATGGTGGCTTATTTTTAGCTTAATTAGTGGTGGTAGTGCTAATCTGCTACCTATTGTTTTTTCCCCTTTTTTCTTGTCTTGGCATTTAGAGACTGTGGCACAGATACTTGGAAGCTAGTGGGTCTATTCCCACCTTACCAGTACAATTGGCAGTACATGATAGCAACTGTTTTGATGAAGCCTTGTAAAATGGAAATCTTCTTCAAGAATCTCAGACTAACAAGATGGGGAGGAGGAAAAAACCACATCCAAAATGATTTTGAATGTTATATTGAAATCCAAAGAATCAGTGATCCAGGGCATACTTCTATTGCAGAAAAACATTTATATTTGGTACATGCACTAAAGAAACATTGAAATTGTAGCTCTATAAATCATGCCCGTTGTCTCTCAGGTCTTTCTCTTTGTATTTTTCCACATATTGTCTCAGTTGCACATTAACCTGTATGCTTCTGGAGCCACAAATAGCAAAGTCAGCAGAATCTTAGCTTTGGTAAAATAGGACTAAAGCAAAGACATTGCATTTGCTGTAACAGTTTATAGCAGTTATCTATCATCTTCAGTGTCTTATTTCTAGCCTTGGCCAACATTTCTTTCTCCAGGGAAAGACAACGCTCCTCCCAAAAACCAGCAAGGTAATACTTTGGCAAAATAACCCTGTTGTGATGTGCTTCATCCAAGAGCAAATCTGAATGTATTCTGTACTTTGCTATGTCTATACTATAGAAGAATTTGACACTTATAACATTCTACTTTGTCAGTGTTGGATGCAACCAGTTATTTCAGCTGACGGATCTGCTTATTCTCTAGATGTTTTAGCTAGCTCTTTGATATCTAATGAAAGTACTTGCCACTTTGGTACTTTACATCTTCAAAGCACTGTATAAGCATTCAGATTAATACAAAAAGCATGTACAAACTTGCACTTACAGGACTAAAAGGCCTTTCGCAAAACTGGTGGAAAGTTAAGCATGCTTCACATGGCATGTTATTTATGCCAGTGCTGATTTGTCCCTTGCAGATAATGTGTAGGTGCATCTTCCCTGCAGTCTCCTTCCCTGGTCGGATGAGCACATGTGAAAACCTCTTCCCCATCTCCTTGTCACTATTTGCAGCCACTCCTTTTCTCACTTTAAGCCACCAAACTTGTTTCCACATCGAATGGAACAGATGTTCTAGGAAGGAGGTTTGTTGGCCCATAAACTGACAGCTGAACCAAGCAAAAGCCCAGAGCTTCGGCTGTAAAATTTTGGAGCAGGGTATGAGATCTGCAGTAGTGTCCTGGGTGACCATTATCTTCTGTGTGACAGTACCAAGGCTTCTGGCTTATGAGATGTATCATGCTGAAGGGATCGAGGGAAAGGTCTTAGAAGGAGCCTGTGACTTGATGCCAGTGAACTCCCATACTTCTCAATGTCTTAGATGTGAGTGCAAGTCCTAACATCTGTAACAATACAGTTCTCTCCTGTGTTTAAAGTCAATTTTTAGCCTTTTCTGAACTGTCTGATCTACCAACAGAAGCGTTTTTTCAGGAGTTATCATATCTTAACTTTCCTGGACTTGCCATCATCTGCCTTTCCTGTGAGCAGCACATGACCGGCACGTGGGGTTTTGCTCACAGCAGGCTTAGGTGCAGGCTCCCTCTGGCAGCGGGGACCACGAGGTGTTTGTGGTCCTGTGGTGTTGATTGCCATGGATCAAAATGGTGGGCTCATCCTCTTTGCTGGTGCTGTCACCTGCCACCATGCTATGTTGAAAGATGTTGTGTTTTGGTGTCAGCGAATAAAATGCAAAGCCTAACAAAGCTAAGGCAGACACATAAGCTCAATATGTTGGAAGTAAAACTGATTTCTGGCTGGTTGTGGAGACTGGAAGTGTTAAACCAGCCTCCAAAAGTCATACCACTGACCAGCTTGTGAAGAGATTTATTTTTTTTGCCTTCAACCAACCACAGACGTGGAGGATGCAGTCTTTCCTCCAACACAGTCTTTGTGCTGTGGTCTCCTATGTGCGTTGCAGCTAATAATTTTTAGAGCTGTTTCTCTCCTGCAGCTTCTGGTAAGCAGATACCTGTAGAGACACAACTAGTGATGGGGCTCTATGAAGCAGGGTCACTGCTAGCTACCAACATTTGAGCTTAGCTTTCAGTGAGAGCTGGGCTGCTACAGTTTGTGTTGGTGCTTCTTTGTGGTGGTCAGTGCTTGAAGGCAATGTAATCTGTCAGCTGTTATGCAAATTCAACTCCCAACAATGCAGATGTACATGAAGTTCATGAAAGAGTCAAAGCAGGGAGATTTGAACCCATGCCTAACAGATATGATGCATGTTATTACATACTTTCTGCTTTATGGTATTTCCTGGGGCTGTCTCCATCCTCCTGAAGGTGTTGGGTCTGATGTGGTCCAGCAACAAAAGCCATCATTTGCTTCCTTGTGCCATGTTCTGAATCCCTCATGGGTTTGTTGGTAAAAATTTAACACAAATCACCTTACTAATCTTTCTCTTGTAAATATCATTGTAAAAGAAGCAAATTTTATATTCATGTATGATTTCATTATTATGGTAATTAATTTCAATTTATAACTACTTAATGCTTTTCTGTATCTAACCTGCCCCTTGTTAGCGGTAGCAAGTAGGAACTGGGGAGCATTTGAATTGCAGACACTGGTCTGTGCACTGACAGCAAAGCTGCCTGGCAGCAGTGCTTTGTAAGGAGCTGATCTTGCCACGAGCTGCCACTTTGAGACTGTCACTTCCCGCTGCTCTACACAGTGACGGATGTGGCGGGCTCTGCATCATCACAGTGATGTGTGGGGAGGAAGGGGAGAAGTGAGAGTGTCTCACAATTAGAAGTAACAACTCAGCAGACAGAGCGACCAGAAATACAAGCCAATCTTGTGGAGTGAAGAGAGGGGAGGAGGAAATACAATAATGTGATGCACAGATGCTCTTTGATCTTGGCTGTAATTCAGAGCAGTGCAGTCCTGCTGCAGGTGGCATTAGATAAGAGGACGTATTCCCTGGATAGATTTTGCTGGCAGTCTGAAGCAATTAGATTTTGTTTGTTTGTAAAGTAAGCATAACTAGGTGCTCCCTCCCTCCCTTGCCTTCCCCCAAAAATGTGTTTGAGATCCCCATCTCCCCAATGGATTAATTATGGTTTCATCTCCCTCCTGTATCAATTTCAGAAGTCTATGCTACTGGGTTTGCCAAGGGGGTTTCTTGTTCCCTTTCCCTATTGCCTTACTGAAAGGTGTTATTGAACTGAGACAGCTCTTAGTGGGTGTAAAGCATAGAGTTCAGAAGCCCTGTAGCATTAAAATGAGACCCAGATATTAAGATGGTTTTAGTTCAAGGGCCAGAAAGTTTCTTGTAGGTGTGCACTGACAGTTTGAAGGTGGGGATGAATGGGGTGAGAAGAGAGGTACCCTCAGGGAAATAAAGCATTCTTCAGAGGGCAGAGAAACTGTGTATCCTGTTTCAGCAATGCACTCTAATTTTCCAGACTCTCTCTGCTACGTAATAGAACAAAGCAGAAAAGCAAGCAGATTCCTAACTTTGTGCTGGATGATGATCCTTGTGAGAAATAACGATATGCATCAGGAACTGCAGCTGGACCAGCAGCAGCAGGGACAGAAAGATGCTCTGGCTTTTGCTTTGTGTGCCAGGAGAGACAGGTAAAGGTAAGGTAAACAGAAGGATATATGCTGTATCATCCCCTAGGAGGTTTTGAGATTGTGTTTTGAGCCATTGCTTACTGAAGTTCTTACCTCCAGGAATTAGTCTAACAAATCAGCTTTCTCAAGATCCTTAGCCATTTGCTGTCTTACAGTGTAATTGTGCATGACTGTTCCTCATTAGACAGCAATATGTACCACCAGGGAATGGGGCTTTACAGCCTAGGATGAATTAAACTGAAACTTTGGCAAATGTCACTGCTTTTGTCAGAACCGGGAAGAAAAAAAAAGACTGTGTGTACCTTTCAGTACCTGGGTATGGTGTCACTGGATGCTCTAGGCTAAGGGAAGAGTTAGTGAAGTTGTGGCAAAGGTACTGGTCTTAAATCCATCTCTTTTCCCATAGAACAGGAATACAGAATTCAAGAGCAACATTTGAGTGTTATATTGTGCACATTTGCTTTGCACTGGAGACCAGTTGGCAGGGATGCCTTATTCATGCTAATGCTGCCCAGGCTGCCAAACATGTTAGCAGTTGTGTTTCAGGATATACACATCTGTGTTTCTGACTGGGTTCCAAACTATTAGCCCATTTGTGCATGAATGCAAGGGGTAAATTCCAGCCTCAAGCCTGAAGGGTCATAGTTCTTCTCTGCTACGTTCATCTCTGTGGGAGGAGGATGGGAATTCCCCCTTTTTTTTTCCAGGGCTTTGAGAGAAGGCAAAAATGTCTTGCTTTGCTCACTGTATTATGTATTATTTCATCACTTTATTTTTTGTTGTCTTCATACAATGCTGCTCTAGACAGTGGATTCTTATCTCCAGGGTCCAAGCACAAGAAGTTAATGAACCATTTGAACTCCAGTAACCACTGATTTCTGTTTAAGCTGAATAATGCAGGCTGCAGCTGTCAGTGCTCCTGTAATCAGTGCAGAAGGGATAGTGATAGTGTGGGGGCGGGCAGAGGGAAGGAGGAATAGGTGAGTGCATAGTAGCTATCTGGCTTGAGATTTTTTTTGACTTTTTTTTTTACTAGTAGTTCATTTGTTAGGGTTGCTGTCTTTCATTGAAGCAGAAAGAAGTGAAAGCAGAAGGTCTCCGTGTGGGTCCTTTGCCCCTTCAAAATGATTTTTTTTCCTTTGGGCTTGGAGTGTATTTATGAGATGTTAATATTTTTGAGGTTGCCTGGTGACTGCCTCTTATATTTTTTTTCCCTGAAATGTTGTCTGTGTTGACATGGGTAGTTGAAGGACCTGAGTTCCCATGTTTCAACCTGAATACTCCCTGCCCCTCTGGCGCTTGAGCACTCCTGGTAATGTCTGGTGTTCAAGTCTGGCAAAGAGAATTGCCAACTCCCAATGCCATAACTTTTTCACAAAGCTACTGGGATTCTTATCTCTCCCTATTGTCCAATTTTCCACTTACCAATATTACACAGTACGCGGATTTCGTCTCATTAACTATAGGCTTCCAAATATAGAATACAGCAGGCAAATTATTGGGATGTCAAGTTGTTTCGCGTATCCTTCCCAATGGCACTTCTCAGTTCAGTGGGAAGTATTTAATCTGGTATAGTTATGAACTTTAAAAAAAAAAAAAAATCAAAACATCAACAAAACTAAAGCTAACAAAACTGTTAGTTCAGGACAGCTGACTGAAGGGGGTCTCATGGAAGAACATGACTACTGTAAGTACCGAGCTGGTATGTTAATCTCTCGGTCAAATTTCAGTGGATGGATAGGGTATGTTGGGCTTCTGAACCATGAAACATGAAGGGTGAGATTCATCTCGCTTCTACGTGTCTGCACTGTAGACAGCTGCACTGGAGAGAGTCCTCAGCTCCTTTTAGAGTCAGTGGAGAGGAATAGGTGGTTCTCAAGGGTGATTCATCTTACCCAGACATCTACATGAATGCTGCTGATGAGATGATATTCAGAATAAAAGTACTAGCTTCTCTTCACTAGCTATAAAGACAGCATAGATGATATGGGTGTCTACATTATAAACATTTAAGATTTAGATGAATCCCCGCTGACATGCTTTCTGTTCCTCCCTGAAGTTGGTGGGATTTCAAAGCATTCAGTTTGATGCCAGGGATGTACAACACTGACAAAATCAAGCCTGAACTGTCTGTGAGAGATGTGAAAGCCATTCCACATTTGTCCTAAACTCTGTGGGCAGTAAATGCATTGCTTTTACTTGTCAGGTGGAAAAAGCATTACTGCTGGGTACTCTGGTAAGAAAAAAGTATGTATTCTTTTGATCTCCATGCAAAAACACAACGTTGAGATTTGGAATGAGCCACTGTCCAGTGACATTTGAGCACATTCGTCATTTAAGCTGATATGCTGAGCTATATCCAGACATTTTCAAAGATCTTTGTTATATTTTTAATGCTTTTCTAGGGCAAGATAGTTCATTCTTTTCCTTGCATTTTAAATCCAGTTTAAAATACAATTAGTTTGAAAACAGTCCTCTTTTTACTTTTTTAAACTTTTAAAGCTGGATTTAGCTTTTTTAGGCTCATTAATATTCACAAACACTGCTTAGTTAAGCTTGCTTTAATTTCTATGTGCTTTGTTAACAGGGATTATAGAGATGTTTGCATTTGCATGCGAGACTATTGTGTAAATTTTGGTTGTCATTATGGAAAAAAGAAAATGGAAATGTTGAAAATCTACCTTGCTCCCTCTGGTTCTTTAACTGTTATACTTAATAGCCTTGTGAGAGTGTTTCTTTCCATATTTATTAGGTGGATATTTCATTTCTCTTTGAAAAACGTTTGAGAGTCTTGGAGCCCCAGAGGAGAAGGCAGACTTTTGGTCTCTAGGTATGCCTTTGGCACAGGATATCGACAAAGGAACATATTCCTTCAGATCTGGGAAGCGAAGACAGCCTTGGACGAGTCCTGCAGTTGTGCAGTCTTCCACTTGACTGTGACAGTTGGAGGCATTAGTTTACCTGCCTCTGTTGCTGTGGCCAAATGAGCTGGAAAGCATAGCAGGGCTTTCTAACGATGTTCCAGAGCCAAAGTCTGCTCTCAGCAAAACACCTGTATTTGCAGCCAGTGGCTGGCTGGCTGGGGAGGCTGTGAAGTGTTTACAGAAGGCTAATCTGTACCTTCTTTCTCCATTTAATTCTAAATGTGTTCAGAGTTCTTAAAAAGTGGCATTAACAACTCTGGAAACTACAGCCTGCTATTTCCCCTGAGAACACACAGCTTGAACGGCCACCAGGCTGGTCCTGTGCGTAACTGCTGCTGTGCCGCAGGTCTGCCCTGCAGAAGAAATCAGGGTGACAGGTCTTCTGCCCCTGCATACGGAGGCTGTCACTGCCCCGCCAGCAGGGCGCTTGGTTGCCAGAACCATGAACGGTGCCACAAGCTCATTTTAAATAGATTGCAGAGCGGCCATTTCAGCTGCTGAGTTGGGTTGGTTGGCATCACCTTTTGAAAAGTGAGGTGACTTGATCCAACTTTTTTTGATTTAATTTGGTTTAATTATGGCTCAGACCATTTCCAAGACATTCACGTGCAGTCATTGTAGTGTTATTTTAATGCTTGGTTTTTATGCTCATGCCAGTTCCCTAAGCCAACCCTTCCCTTTTGCCAGATGCCCCTGGCACCTTACTACTTTGTGCTTGGTGGGAAGGACAGCTCGAAATGGCAGCAGTTTCCAAGGAGGTGGACGGGAGGGAAGAGTGTAACTGAGGCAGCCTTCAAACTTTGTCCACCAAATGCCTGTCACTCCTGCCCAGGCTGCTGGATGAGGTAACCCAGTGACCTGGGGAAAATTCCACCAGGTTTCCCTTGGAATTGTCTTAGAGAGCTGATCAGGAAGAGGGAAGACACCTTACACAGAGGGTGGGTAGAGGGTAGTGAACAGGTTTGATATGAAAAACATAGTTACTTTTTTTGAATCTTACAGGGCTCTTTGGGTGCATTTTCTTGCATTGTGGAGCAGTTTGTCATTTTCTTTCCCCTGTCCTGTCAGCCTGACTTACAGAAGTACCTCTGTGGCTTTCCTGAAAGCTTCTAACCCGTATCTGGCTAAGAACTGCTTAAAACCCGCTGCTGTGCGCTCTTTTGGTGGCGGTCGTCCATAGAGACCTCCACCTCTGCATTAATGGCACAGACAACTTGGTTCTTGGAGGACCTTAAGTTCTGTTCTCGCTGTATACCTGCTGGTGGATGTATATGCTTAGGTGACTGCCTAACACTAACACAGGTTGCTTGTGTTTTGAGCTGTAGAGGAAAACTGTGCCTGTCCAGAAGCTGTCAGCGCACCAAGGCAAAGCTTGAACTGAGCAATTATGCTCTGCATCTCAGCTGGGCTTTTTAGCTTGGACTTGGTGGACGTAGCTTTTGGCAAGTGTGGAAGGTGGGAGGAAGAGAATAAGTGGTTGTCATATAGGGAGATGCAATGTCCCTTGTATATCAAGAGTGGGTAGGACCCAGACTACTGCCTGAGAGTGCCTTGGGTGAGCAAAAGGAACCATTTTTTGCTGTGTGTAACTTGGGGTAACTCCAGGAAAGGAGTGGGGGACTGAGGTGTACTGGGGGGTCTTTAAACATTACTGTTGCTTGTCTGAATCCCTGGAGCTAGGCGTGAGAGCGCAGAGTGCGTGTTTCCTTTTCTCCTACCATAAAAACACCAAACTAACAAATCAGAAGTCAGAGGGAATTTGTACATCTAGGAAACGCTTGTACATCTTTTCATGCAAAGAGAGCTTCCATCTCACTGACTGTTTTGAATGCATGCATATTGCATCTTCCTTTGGCATCTTTGACAACGTGTCCCTTGTACTCTGTAATTTCATGCATCCCTATAATTTACCACTCTTACAGTTTTGGCTTATGTAGCAGGAGATGCAACAATCTATAAATCAGGAAAAATATCTTGCATAATAAGTACCTATGTTTCTCATGTTATGTTTTCAGGAAAAATGACACTTGGTTGGGTTTTGGGCGAATGGGGGTTGTTCAGGGTGTGTGTGTGTGGAAAGTAATTCTCTGGCAGTCAAGCATGACCTCCTTTTGCATTTCAACTTGGCAGGAAGTAATTCATTAATTCAGTAGCTATTTCAGACCAGTAGTCAGCCTAGTCCAGTTTCCTTCTACTGAGAATGCCTGCTGTGGTGTGTGTCACAGGAAATGCAGGAGGAGACTTACAGTGCAGCTCTTGGGGACATTTTCTTTCCCACTTCAGTTAGAATGTGCTGCACGCTCCAAGGTGCAGAGAGTTGACACGCTTTTCAACTTCAATAAATAAATCCTATCTGGTGGATTTAAGGTTTTACATTATCCATGTCAGTATCTAATCTTTTGTCGAATCAGTTGCAGGATGCAGTCTTTGTTTGCTCCAACTTACTCCAGTGTAAGATATCTTGGGAAATGGAGGGGAGGAATAATAGTTTCTGCATCCTTTTGCATTATGGACGGCTTCATCTGAAGTGTCATTAAACCACTCTGTCCTGCCCCAAAAGGTGCAAGACCCTGAAGGTAGTCTTTGCTGATGAACTCAGAGAAAGCAAATAACCAACCCCTTTGTTTATTAAATACATGTACCTGTTAAAACTTCAGCTGTATGAGAGTTCCACGCACAGTTTGTCGCATTTTTCAGCATTTGTGAAAGAGAAGCACATCAATTTTTCTTGCTCCTGCCTATTCAACTGCTTTATGAAGTCCCTTTCTAATGAGTATTACTCTGGAGAGTCTTGTAAATTTGTGTAATATGTGTCTGTATAAACAAAAACTGCAGGCTTGGGAGGTGTAGCTTGAAAACTATATTATCAGCTATTCTCTGTTAAATTCACTTTTCTACTTTCATTCCATAAAATACCTGTCGGTTTTCTTACTGCAGCTACTGCTGTAGCCTGACAACCCCCCCCCCGGGCCAGTCCACAGACACAGCGTGCTGGGTCTCTGCAGAGCCCTGCTGTGCAGATGCAGAGCCCAGTTGTGCAGATGTGCCACACAGAGTGGACTTTTGGGTTGGGATTTGTGTGTCAGAACACAGTGAGATGCACAAACTAGCGCTTTTCTTGTAGTTCAAACAACCAGAACTCTGGGGGTAGGAAACATTGCACTAAAAATCACTGTTGCCTTTGGCTGTTGTGTTAGAGTTCTGGCTTTCTGACAAAGATTTTTTTCTTTAGTTTTGTTTGAGTGGGCTCCAGCAGAATATTGTATAAAGATCAGGGCTGGAAGAGGCAAAATGCTTCATCCTGTCCAGCACGTGTGTGCTTTGCCTGACTCCTGTTTCAGACTGGAGTACTTTAGACAAATGTGTATCAACATCATTTGAAAGATTTGGAATCAAAAATAAAGAATTTGCTGTAACTTACTGGATCTCGTGCTCCAAGACAAAGTGAACCTGTCAGAAGATACTAAAATTTTGAGACTTAGTGATAAGGTTCTTAGGGAAACTAGTTTTTTAGAACTTCAAAACTGTACAGCATCAGCAAAATGGAAGTAATGGAAGAGGCAGAATCACTAGGTCTTCCACAACCTGCTTTGATGCAGCATTGCTTCCTTCTCTCTCACCATGCATCTATAAACACTGTCAGTATATCTGCTAAGTAGAGATTGGTCATTAAATAATGGACACTAATTCTAATTATCACTTCTCTGGGATCACCACTCTGTTTTCATTCTTTGTCTACAGTTTTTATTGTGGTATTTCAGAGAGGAGAAAAAACACAGGTATGGTCCCAATATTTGAGGGATTAATTATGTGAACTTTGTAGCTACAAATAACTTCAAGTGCATAAATTGTGTCAGGGCTTAAAGGTATTATTTGCATCCGTAGAATCTGAGCGTGTGAATAACTGTGAGGCACACTAGAGTTGTGCTTCTCTGTGAAGCTTAATGTAGCATCGAGGTTTCAGAATTCCTCTCTTGTATAGCTGACATGTTCATTTGTTACTGTGAAAGAAAAGAAGGAATATAAGAAAGTGACAAATGATCTTATAAGAGCCATAAAAACATTCAATTGCACAGATGTATAAGCTCTAAAGCTCAACGCTGGTAAAGATGAGATTATTGTTTCTGAAAGCATGCTGAAATAATGCACTGTTTGCATCTGAGACCATGGTAAGTCCCTTCATACCCTTTTTCATTTTAAGAGATGAGAACTACTAAGCAGCAGAATATTTTAGCTTTGTACTAGCAAGATTTTTCTGATTATGTAGGAAGGTAATTGCAAAGTCACCTTTTTTGAAAGAAACAGCACTAAAACGTGTCCAAAGCAAAATCATCTTTTTTTTCCCCCTACATAAATAGTTTTAAAGCATTTGTTCAATCTGGAATAGTTCTCTGGCCAAATCTTTTTTTTTTTAATGTTCAAATTTGTGGTATCCTGTGAAAGGATCATTGTTCCCAGACACATTCTTCTGAGCACATTGTAATTCTGCTGATGAGTTAGCTTTCTGAAGGAAGCTGGAAAAGCTGGCTAGGTTAGAAATACAAGCCTTCAAGGCTGGGTGAACTGGAAATGAGATTTGTCTGGATGGTGGTGAAATCAGGAAATGCGAGATTGAAAAGGGTTGTGTTTTTCACCTTTTAGTTGAGTAAAGTTCTTATAGCTCAGGACACTTGAACTGATGTATAGAAGACTGAACAGATTAAGTACTTTATTGAATTCTCTTTGTGTTCATGCTGAAGCCACAGCAGCCACTTCTATTTGAAACAAAGGAATAGTTCATAATTAAGCTATGGCTTATCATACCATAAGAAAATGCTTGTTAAGAACAGTAGTATTGTTATCTAAAATAAGGCTATTTTAACATCCTATGGCTCCATAGGCTTGACATCTCAAGCAATTGCCCTAAAATTCTCTCTCATACAATGCACAAGCTCAATAAAATGGATCTTGTTTTAGTTCTGTCATAAGTGGACTCCCTTTGGCCTGTTGAAGCACATGACATCCTAAGGAAAATCTTGTAAAATGTGTGGTGGAACATGCTGCGACCTGACGTTTCTGATGGGTATCAATCTAGCCTTTAAACTGATGCTGTCAGATTTGGACTTCTTTGGTTTAGGGAAGGAAACTCCTACAGTATTTTTAGCTTTAACACATTCGCATGATTCCCTTCCTGACTCCTTCCTTTCTCAGGGATACCTGTATTCTTTACCCTCGTAAGAATTCAGCACTAGGGCTCATGTGTGGCTTTACGCCCAAAAATACAAAACCAAAGTGGAAAGGACATCTTTGAGAATGAAAAGGTTTCTACAACATCAGTTTTTGTGTATTTCTTTTTAGATTACTACATTTTTTTGATTCCATATTAACCTTTCCAGTCCCCAATGACTGCATCCTAATCATAGACAAGCCCTAGAGAGAATCTCATTAACACCTGATTTTTCCAGCTGAGCCTTCTGGAAACTTTGACCATACTCCAGAGTTCGAGCATCCTTTTTGTCAGATCATGCCATTCCTTCAAGGACATCTCTTCCTACCCCACGTATTTGTACTATTTGTTGTCGCTACTCCAGTGGTACAAAGGAATTAGCAGAAGTAACAATATATTAGAAGAATCAATAGGCACGTTTTTGTTTAGTTTTCCTCTAGACATAAATCCCAGCATGCTAGTGTGTAAACAATATTAGTATGGGTTTTGTCTATATTAATCTCCACAATGGTAATATTTATTCTCAATAGTCAGGCTATGTTTTCATCAGCAACTTCATTAGAATCATTTTTTAAGCCTCCTTGTTAGCTCTTTGGGGTTTTCCTTTTACCTATTCCTTTATAAATCGTTTTTTTCCCTGCATATAGTCATCTTCTGAAGAATTATTAGTCTGTATCTTCCTCCTTTCCTTTGCTCTGCTGCTTGACTGAATTCTCGCTGAGCTTCTGCCTTGAACTTTAAAGCTCTTCATCTAACCAATAGGCTTCAGTAAATATCTTCCTGTATGAGTTTTCCTAAACTTAGTGACTGCCTTGATTTTTATTGAAACAGTCTTTCCTAGGCTGTTTGGCTTCTTTCTTATTTTCAGTGAGACAGGGAATTTATTACTTTCCTCCAGTTTGCTGTTTTTAAACCAGGGGGCTTTATGTTATGATTAAGTACGGAATCATCCAAGGAGACTTCTCGGCTTCAACAGTTTCTTGTTCTGTTCAGGCAAAGAAAGTTCAAAAGTTTGCAAAATTGTGTGCTAGAATAGTCATTAAAACTTGTAGGTTCCCAGGAATTAGCTATAGCAGGGACCATCTAGTACCACATCTTCTGGCAGGTAGGCCATTACTCATTTTTTCACTTATTTTCTCTCACTTAGAGCCAAGAAATGAACTATAGCTGTTACCAAAGCCTAACTTATGTTTTGGGTTATGCATGTCTTTAAGAAACTCATCACAAACATGAGGATATCGAGGATACAGCCATTCCTGTTGTGTTTTGCAATAGTGGTTAATCACCCTTACTATTAAAAATGTGTCCTTTCTTTCTAATTTGAAATAGTCTGAAATTCTGTGGAACAGCAGCTGTGAATCTGACAGAGCAGTGTTTCATGATCTTTCCCTGAAGTGATCTAATAGTATTTAACATCTGCGGACCACCTGGGTTGCCAAGATTTTACAAGCCTGCAGTGAGAGCGTTTGCATACAAAGGACATCCCATTTTCGTGCCGTGTTCATACACGCTGTTCTGGCGACTCTTTAAAAATCAGCTAACAGCTTGGTATCCGGGTAGGTATGCAGTGGGTTTATTGTGTTTTAGAATATCAGTATTTGTGTTTACGGTGCTCTTCATCTTTCATCCTTGTGTCCATTCCTGCTCCACTTTCTGTGCTGTACCAGTAAATAGTATGTTGGACAGACACAGTAACTTGATTTGGGCAAATGTTGCAAGCATTTGTCAATCCTAGAAAAGTTTAAAAAAAAAATTCAAAACTTGGTGTGCGTGCTGGCTTGTACTTGAGCTCAAGACTGTTTTAAAATAAAATACAGATCTACGGTTACTCTGAAACAGATTTGCTTCAAGGATGTTTGTGCTGCTCTCTATATTGCTTCTCATAAGTGAGAGTTTTGGCGGTACTCTGAGAAAGAGGTTGTTATCTACTGTGAGGTGTGTATTTGGAGGCAGAACAGAGGATTTGTGCCTGAAGGTTACACACTGTCTCCTCCTGGGTTTGTGAGATGCCCCAGAGAGCCTCTAAGGCAAGGCTGTGTGGTGCAGCACAGCTCCTGGAGGGAAGGAGGTGAGCGGCTCTGGGGTGGTTGTGAGATGCAAATGGTGTCTGAGCTGAGGGAAAAATCTGAGGCCCAGAGGTGTCAGCTGTGTGACTGCTTGGAGAAAAGGGGGGAAGAGTGCAGGAGGGTGTGAGGGGAAGTGAGTCAGGGACTTGTGCCCGGTACAAAGGGAAAACAGAGCACGTCTGCGATGCTAGGCTGTCAGTTGCGTGTGTTCACCACTGCTTGGTTCTACTCTTCCCAAGAGTCATATATCAAGGGTTTTGTTTGTGGGTTTTTTGTTTCTTTGGACGATGGCACAGACTGCTTCAGAATACCCTAAAAACTGAGAAAGAACAACATGCCTTGCACTGCAAGCACTTTGTTCTCTACTTGCCTGTTAAAAGACTAAGTACTGCAGCTGTTGCAGTCGAGCACTGGGGTGTGGTATAATAAATGCAGAAATATTCTGAGAAATAGAAATGAGAGAAGGGTCCCAAAATTTTATTACTTCAGAAATACAACATCTTTGCTTCTCTTGTGGCTTTTACTTTCAAATTAATTTCTCCTTAAGCTAACCTGCCTTGAATGCATGGCCACACCACCTAACCAGTGTAGAGCTTTTGGACCAGTGGCACAGAAATGCTGACCATTTGTGCTGAGTTACTGGCATTTACTAAGTTACAAAGCTGGCTAATGGCAATTGTGTGCAAAACCATTTCTGAAGGACTTCTTGGGAGAATTCTTGCTTTCTTCACTCTGCTCTGGCACAGGCTGTGTTATCCTGTCTGCTGTGGTTAAGTGTGTCCAGGGACAGCCACTCCAACACAGCTGCCTTGCGCTGCCTACAGTCACTCTAGTCTGGGTATCTAAGCTACAAGCCAACACTCATCTCTTCTGTAGGCTTTCTGGGAAGAGAACAAATGACCTGGTGGCAGGTAGACAGGAGTCTGGGCGTTGGGTGTCAGGGTTCAGTTCTCCAATGTCCTGTAGGGATCTTGTGCAGATTTGGAGGAAGAAAAAATTTTTGAAGATGTTAAGGATACGGGAGGTGGATAGGAACTTAAAGGAGTTTTAGAAAGGTGTTAAATGATCAGTTCCCACTGATTTTTCAGTGTGTTATATGCCTGGCTGCTGCTTCAGCCTTGTTAACTACCTTCTTATAGTATTATGTATATTGCTACATGTAGAAGCACGTACTGTGGTCTTTATGTGGCTATTTCTCACTTGTACAATAGGGACGATGTTTCTTCATTTCAGAGTAATTAAAAGGGTGAACATAAGAAAAACTAAGTTCTTGAATTCTGTGGAATCATGGATCACACATGAACAGCACTTGATCATAAGCATTTCACTGTTCGTAACTTTTACTTGCTTGGTTTTCTCAGCAACACCTGAAAGGTTTTCTCATCTTTAACTTGAAAGTTGAGTTTTATATGAAAAACTGAAGGTTTGTCTTCATCCTGCCTCTGGAGCAGTGGTCTACGAGCATAAAACACTAGGGTAGAGGATGTTGCCAAGAACTACAATTGACACAGGATATCGAGAGGGGAGGGTATGCTTGAATTAATTTCATCTTGTTTCAGGATACTTAACAGACCGTGTTCTGCGTAGCTGCAATCTCACTGTGCTTCCAGTGGTTCTGGAAGGGATGGGATTAGAGGAATAGTGATTAAGATTATCCTTTCCTTTTAATGCTAGTATTATGTGTGTACTGGAATAGTCACTGTAATTATCTGTATACCCCAAGGCTGATTTCTGCTTGTCCTCTGAAGATGATGGAGTAAAAGTGTGGCTTTTATGTAAGTATATTGAGAGTGTCAGACAAACTCAACATTGGTTATGAGCTGAGGGGATCTTTCTTCAGGCATTGGTGAGACGCAGTCTGTTTTGTTTCTATACAATAAATCTGGCCTTCAAATGAAATATTTTTGTCCACTTCTGCTCTTGATCTCCTGTAATATTTCTTGAAGTGGAATCACTTTTTTCAGATTTAGAAGGATTTTTGTTTTGTTGGATACCAGTCCATAATGCGTTTAACTTGAAATGACGTTATATTAAAGTTTAGTGAAGCTGAATCTCTGTTTATTTCTCTGCCAGTCAAATCAATATCCTTCATGTATTTGCTGATGGGAGGCAAGAAAAAAGAATTGTTTGTGTAGGCGGTAGTGATTTGATTGGCACATGATAAGAACAAACAGGAGAATGTGTTTTCTTAATTTTTTTCCATTTTGTTTCTTTGTCCTAAGACCCTACTGGAAAACTTGGAACTTAAATGGTTCTCAGAATGATGCAATTTCATCTTCTGAGGAACGTGTGCCCTGCCAGTTTACAACTTGATACTACAGAAGGCTCTTCTCCAGTTCAACCATTTAGGACTGGTTGCTCCTGCAGGTATCTATCTTCCTCACATCGTCCCAGTCAGAAACACAGCTAATTTCTTCAGTAACATATGGATGCATGTTAAAAAAAGATGAGCTTGCTTGGAAAGGAAAGCATCAGTATGACCAACTGCTTAAATCTATTCCTTCTTATATGAAATGTTAAGAAAACCTCTTCAATTTTTAAAATGAAGTTGTAGGGTTTTATTATTGCTCTTTTTGAGTCAATTAAAGCTGAAATACCACTGTGGCTGTGGAACAGTAGAAACTAGGATAAAACTGTAACATGTGGTGACTACAGTTACGGCACCCAGCGGAAATATTAGCAGAGGCTAAGATTTTCAAAAATATGCTCAGTGGTGCCCTAATTTTGCTTCCATCAAGGTCAGTGGTGAAAGTCTCCCTGGTGTCATTTACAGCAAATGTAAGCTAATGAGGAACATTTTGACAAGTCCACGCTGTAGAGGTTGGCCCCTGTAAAGCTGCAGTCAGCTTTTTAAACCTGCCACTTCTAAAGAGCTTGCTCTCATCAAGCCACTCTAGAGCTGGTTCTTTTTCAAATTTTAATTTAACATTTTAATTTAAGTTTCTAATTATGATTGTAAACTGGCAAGCAGGATGTAGACTTGCTTCGCTTTCCTGCCTAGTTATTTTCCCAGGTAAGAGCTGATTCTCAGTGGATGATAAATCAGTGTGCTTCAAAGGTTAATGCAGGGCATATCCTTAGAGTTGAGTTTTTCAGAGCTAAGGCCGCAGTGTAGATATAAGCACTTATTTAAGCAGGTTTACAGATCAATATGGATTTTTGGTTTCTGTCAGTGGGTGAATCGTGTGGGTTATCATCATTAGATTTGATAGTTAATTTTAATTTTTGTCTATGTATATTTGAATTGGAGTTTAATCAGGGGAAAAAGTGTTACTTAAATATTTAGGTGCATGAAATAGTCTTAAATATACTGGCTACAGAACAAGAAAACTTATAAAAATGTTTTACACTTGCAATGTATTTATCAAAGTATTAATATAAAGTTAAATTAGATGAAGATTTAACAAGCCACACAAACTTTAGGTTACTTGACTTGCAAGAAATGGGGAGGTTTCTTGTTCTGGTTTTGCAATGCAAGCAGGGGAAAAGGTCAAGGTGTGCAGAGTCAAACAGGAGACAGGATTGCTCCGCTGGTACCAGTCCCGACTGAATGGTTGAGTCTGATCTCTGGGCTGCGGAGCTTTTATCATGCCCTGAGATCAAGAGCTATTTTCCTTTCAAATTCTTTCTCAAGCTAGTAAGCTTTTGTTAGCAATCTGTAATACCTTCCTGGTCATCTCTAAAATGTTCTTCTGGATGAATCCACTCTTCAAACTTTTACTTAATTCCCACACTTTCATTTCTCTGGCCTCCTGATCATCGCAAATCTGCTTTATCCTAGTGAACTGTGAATACGGAGGGCTCTTTTTTAATAATGCTCTGTAGAAGCACAAGATAATTGTGTTTATCTATTTCATGCAAACCCAGCTTTAACACCACATTAAGTCTGAGAAGTCAAGCATTTAGAAAAAGCAGTATTAAAGCTGAACAGCAAATCTGTGCTGTTTAGTGCCACTTCAGAAGTCGGCTCGCACCAGCTTTCTTTGCCTTGTTTCTTCCTGTGATTTTTGGTCAGCTTAACTCGAAAGGTTGTTCCTTTCGAGGTGGAATTTCTATATTGGAAACCTATTTCTTCCACTTTCTCCTATGCTGCAGAGTAAATTCCGTAGTGCAGAGAGCAAAGACGTCTGTAGCTGGTTCCCATCAAGCAAATGGAAAGTGACTGACAGAGGAGCGCTAATTTTTTGTGGCCCGAAGTCTGTATCTGTGAAGCTTCCTGCATGGCCAGGATGAAAAGTGGTAACTCTTTGCTGGCAGTAGCAAAGCTGGTTTCTTTTACCTCAATGTCTGGGAAGGTGGAAAAGTGGCTCTTAACACCAGGTGTTGGATCCACCTGCTGGGGCTTTTTAAGAGCTGAGAAGTGGGGCTTGCTAGCACTTTACTTCCCAATTCCATCTTTGTCTTAGTTGAAGTTTTTCTTCTGTTCAGTATAAGTGTAGAGCCAGCAAACTTTCAAATAAAATTCATCTGTTGGTGAACTCAGCAATTGGTCAGAAACAATTTTTTTTATTTTTAACAGACTTAAATTGCAGCTGCTATCCCATAAATTTTAAGCAAGGCTGCTGAAGTGGATTATTTTATGGTTTATGAAACTGCACGGAATGCAACTGTTTAATGAGATTGGATCCTGTAGACACACCTGACAGCAGTTTTTATAAAGTTGGTGTGCATATACTGTTGAAAAAAATAATACAGAAAGGCCAAACATGCTTTTCAGATGGATTCAGCCACCACTGCTGTTCATAGATGCAGGCACCTTCAAGTTTTGAGATGAGCATCTGGCACAGATGTAGCTGTGTCTGACAAAGAGCAGAGGAGTTTTGACCTTTCACTGGCAAATACATAGTTAATAACAGCTCAGGCTCACTTCTGTTCCCAAAATCAATCATCAGGCTTTTACTCAGCTCTCTGGTAACTTCCTGTTCCTTAATAAACGGGACAGCTGTCCTCTAATGTCAGGATTATAAACCAGGATGAGCAGCCCTCTGTAACGGTGGCTGGTTTCCCTGTACCCCCAGCTGTGGCAATTCAAAGTAAATTTTGGTGTGTGCAGTATAAACGCAGTGAGGAGCAGATCCATGCCCCGCAGTGTTCACAGCGTAGGATTAAGGTGGGAGCGCGCGGCGATGCTGCTGATGTGCAGAAGGGTACTGTGAATTGGCGTGGCTTTTATGTTAGCCGGGAGGGAGGGCAAGAGCACGGAGGTGCTGAGCTGTCACCAGCAGGTGAGGTTTCTCCTGCCATCAGGTAAATGCTGTTCTGTGATGAAATGCCTTCAGCAAATGATGCTATGTGTTGCTGTGCAAGAATTCTCTAAAAATGGTAACTTTACTACGGACTGGGCAAAAACTTGCACCTTCTGGAATTTTTTCCCTGTTTGTAAAGACATGCTTTTAACTGCTGGTGTACTTCTTCAGGTTTACAGTCAAGTTTAAGATTACAGTGAGAACTCCAGGGCTGCTTGCCCTGATTGGATATGTCATTGCTTGCTGTATGGGATTTATTTTCACTTGTTGGAACACACCTGTCCCTGCTTAATGTATGGTAAAGCTTCAAACTTATGCTGGAAGGAGGACAGAAAACCCATACAAAGGCAATTTTCATGTTTCCTATTACAAAATAAACTCTCTACTGGGGAAGACGGTCTCTTTGTAAGCGTGCAGTATGTTATTCTCTGCCTTGCTGCTGCTGTGTGACTAAAATGTTAGCTTCCTGGCTTTCTCCCTGACCTATTACTGGAATAGACTTCTTGTTAGGTGCATCTACCATGGTATCAGTCAAAGATGACTCGAGTGCCTTGGGCAGAATTGTCTCATCTATGGTGCTCTCTTGCTCAGAGCCATTCTTTAATCAGTTTCTTATGAAGCTTGAGGCAGCCACTGAAACAGTATGTTTGCACGCCTATAAAAGACTGAGTAAGATGACAGCCAATTACATTTGGTTTTCTTAAACTTCCTTTTTGTGTATGCTCTTTGTCCTGCTAATGGCTTTTAGACATTCTGGCCAATTGAGCCATTGGAAACTGATTTTAAATTCAGTTACTGTGGAAGAAGGTGGTTTTTTTCTCAATGCAGTTGCTGTTAGCAGCTGGCAGAAGAGACCAAAATGCACATATAGCTGCGGAAAATGCAGTGCTGAGCAGTTCTGTATCCAACAGCTGCTGCCTGGCCAGGCTGTACGCACCGAGCTCCGGGCGAGCATCCTCGTGCTGCCGCAGGGAGCAGGACACCTTTCCCTCCCAAAGCATTACTGAGGCCTCGAGGGTTGCTATGCTACAAAAACTGCTGTGCTAAAAGTATTTCAGGAACCTGACAGAACTTCTCATGAAATAACCAGCCAAACTGGACAACTAGTGCTATGAAAGGGTGGCAGCTGCTGAGCTAGTCACTAGAGTTGTGCTTGGTTGGATTTGTCCAGGTCACGTCAGCCGAGGCTGAAGCTCTGCATTCCGCTCTTTGCTCTCGAGGTCAGAGGTGTTAAAGACTGTGGGACATCAACTGTGTGGTGTTAGGGACTACAGGTACTAGGGACACAGGGGGGATATCCACCTGGTGTCTTCTGTTAGAAGAGAAAAACTTTCCTTCGGATTATTATGAGCATGGGAGGAGAGCTGCTGTTTAAAGAAATAAATGAAGACAGCTGGATTTGTGCTGCTGTAACAAAGCAGAATGTTATCCTCTGGGTGTATTTTCTGTGCATGGAACAGATCGAGACTCAAACACTTTAAATATTGAAGTTTTATGATTTTTTTCAAGGCAGTCATTTAGCAAAACCTAACCAGCGATATGGAAGGTAGCTACGGCTTTACCATGTGCCTCCAAGGGAGAGAATCCAACCCCATGCAAGGAGAGCACTCAGCAGCTCACCTGGAGACTTGGGAGCTCTCTGATGCAGTGTCCCCTTTCCCAAAGGCTGTCACACAGCCGGAGGAAAAGACTCTGTAATCCAGCTGCATCTTTGTCACTCTCACTGAGTCCAAGGTCTAGGGACTGGGACCTGTCTGCATTACTGTAGTCTGAAACCTTGCCTCACGTTTTGGTTTGATCTGATGCACTTAGTTCTCTTCCCTCATATATTGCCTTATCAACAAATAAATAGAGCAGAGTTTGCGTAAATGTTTTGTTCTGCTGCTGTTGGATTTATTGGAATTCATAATCATAAATCGTATATTAAAAATAATGGTAAATGTTGACACAGCGTCTCCCTTTTAATTTCCTGCCTTTTCCCATCAGATAGTTGCTCTTCAAGCACTGCCACGCTAGACTTGACCTGAAGACTAATCCAGATGATGTTCTATGTTCTGCCAAGTCAGGGTTTTCTGTTTGCTGTTCTGTACAGAGCTCACTTATGAAATCCCTTTCCCTTAGACCTCTCTGTGCCCTGCCTCCTGGGACAGGGTGAACATTTGCTTCCCGGGGACAGAATCAAGCTTGCAGTGAAACTCAGCTACCAGGAGGCACTACTTAAGTGATCTTTCCTTTTGCATGATTAAAGTGGATATTTATACTTTTTTAAAGCAGTTTAATTACTTGTATCATTCTGCACTACACATTAAGCCTTCGCTGTTTAAGCACATGGCTTTGCTGTTGTAGAGGTGTCCTATTTGTCAGTGTGTATTTTCAGGGTCTGCTCAGTGATATAAATATCTTGGCTGTGTCTGAGTATTTTAGAAGTATGGCAGCTTTAGCAAAATCAGCACTTTCTGTCAGCTTTTAAGAACTGGTGTGTTGTGTGGCAGTCCCAGGGCGTACTCCTGTGCTGAAGAAGCTCTAAGACTAGAGGAGACTTAAGTGGGTCCTGTCATTTTAAGTGGTTCATTATTGGGATGCTGAGAACAAACTTTCATCTTCACTAGAAGTTATTAACAGTGGTTGGATCAGGCACATCTTGAATTATACGGCCTACCTTATCTCAAAGATCAGGCACAATAACCCATTGCATTTCTTATGTGTCTTGGGCATGTGATAGAATTTTCTGCTATTTTTCAAAATCCAGCTGTTCTTCTGGGGATGTGTTGTATGTCTCCCCTGATAGCTAAGTCTGTCTTCCTTTTTATTAAGGAAGTCAGGGATAGTCCTTGGTTTTCTCTGCCTTTCTTTCATCATTTTTCTGGATATCTGTATCTAAGAAATGAAAGGCCAACAATATGAAATGATTGACCTGTCATTTCTGTCTTGATTTGTCACCTGCAACAAAGGCCTTTCACACTGGGAAATGCAGGAGCTCGGTATTTGGAGGGGGGGGGAGCAAACCTGCAACTTGCAGCCTCTCCATGATGTTGAGATGTCTGGTGGCTTTAAACTGAAGCATATACATCCAATTAAAAGCAGATCACTGTCTGAATTGTGGTGTATTGCTGGTCTACAAATATGAAGACTGATTTATGGATGATGTCAGTTTAGTTTTCTATAGCTAGTTATGTGAATAATATAAATACACGGGATGTGTTTTGCTCTAGTAAATGCAGGGGACTTTTGCCTTGCTGAAAAGGAAACATCTGTGTGAACCAATTTACTGTATTCCTAGACAGAGCAACACATTGGGTTTTCTTCAGTAGCTGTTGGACCGTATTGATATCAAGACTAACTGGCTTCAGCCCCTTCATATGGTTGCTCTTTATTTGCTTTTTTCACCTGTTGCCCAACAAAAATACTAGCAGATGTTTTCAGTCTATTTTGCCTAAAGCAGAAAATCTACTAAATGATTCTGTTTGAAAATAGAAGCTTGAATAATAATTTAAGCATTTGGAAGTGCTTTGATTAACCACATCGCCTTTTTGCAGTTTGGGATAAAACAGAAATTCTAGTCCATTTGTAATGGGAATTTTAATTATCTCTGTCTTTGAGACAGTACTGAATTGGAGATTTTTTTGCTGGGTCACATCCATGAGAGTGGAGGGATTGTTTTGAGGGAATACTCCCTCCCCCACCTTTCACTACTGCTGTTACGAATTCATCTGATCATTGTTTTAAGAGGATTTACCTAGTGAAGTATTTGCTCTGCTTCTGAATACCCTGCAGGAGTGACACTTCCACATTAAACTGCAAATACCTCTCATTTTTGAATATTGACATTCCAGAGATAGAACAAGGCAAGAAAAGGTTAATTTATAAACTTTGCAACAAAGTTTGGAAAAAAGATTCAAAGTTAAGGAAGTGAAATTTGATAATTAGGAATGAATATTGTGTAGCACCTTGTGGAAGTAGATTTGTAGTCGAATGCATAAGTTAGGCAACTTGTTGCCAAACACACCCTAATTTCAGTGCACACATGAGGCTATTACTGGTGAAAATGATGAACTCATGGTTATTCTTGAAAGTTTATCAAAAACAGCCTAAAAAGGAAAAATTGTCTATGCAGAATGGGAGGACTGTTTTTTTTAATAACTCCTACTATGCCTTCTTGAAAGGCTCCATACAATTTGAAGAGGTCAAGATGAAAGTTCCGGCTGCAGGAGGACAAGGCACTAGAGCCTGCAGGCAGGACATGCAAGGACTTTCCTCCCGTGTTGGCTGGAGGTGCTAGCTGCTAAGAGCAGAAAAGGCTGCAGTCATGAAGTGAATGCTTTCACCTTATTTTTGATGTATGGGGCATCAGCAGAGATGAGAAGCTCATTATACAAATGAGGTCATCTTATACAGCCTGTGAAGTCCAGAACTCAGACTGTTTCCTCATTTCTCAGCCTGTGTTGGTTTGTGTATTGTAAATTTGGTGTGATTGTTTGTTTGTGTTGGCTGTTTTGAAATGATTTGGGTTACAGGCATGAACCTTTAGCAGTATCCTAAAGCACAGCTGCTCAAAGCAGATCCCTAATCAAAGCTATGTAGGATTTCAGTGTCTGCTGACATGGAGCTGTGGCCAGACAACCAGCTCAGCCTGGGAAAGTGATTTTTCACTATGTATTCAGCTGATTTCCTGGAGGCCGTTAGCTCTTAAAGGAAATGTAAAAGAAATCATAAGTGGCAGCCAGGGCATCTATGACAAAATAGCACTGTTGAGGAGAGGTGGTCAAGAGGAAAAGCAAAGTGTGTTCCAGTGGCATTCAATCGGCACAGAGTGAAAAGAACTGCAGGGGAGTTCTGCCGTGCCTTTGTGCAGTGGGGAGAAGAGTCTGTGACAAAGGGAAGGTGGATGTGGAGAAACATTAATGAATAAAATGTTGCCTCTGAAAGTTGTCATTGTCTTCCTTCTGTCTGTAACAAAGAACACACAGGAGTGTTGGGTGGATAGTGATGCTCTTGTTAAATGAAGTAGGGAATGGAGGGTTTGTCCTGGCCTTTTAGTGACACACATGAGACAAAAAAAAAAGTATTACTGCTAACTGGAGAACAGCTTGGTTTTTCTTATTCTTTCTGTTCTTTCGCCAGTGAGATTGCACATATCTGCAACTCATAGGTCAATTCTCTTACCTTTTGCTTTTGACGTACAATTCCCTTTCTTGCCTGAGCCTGTTCTTGCCATCCTTTTAAACTCAGAATATCTAATTCAAGTAAGTTTTAACAAAACTCAGAAGAGGCTCTATATTTCTTTCAGATATCCATCCTATTTACAGTTCGTTACTCTTCTTGTTTTTTCCCTTGCTATGGGGATTATGAGCATCAGCTGCAGCCATAAACTCCAGCAGGAGACCACCTGCATCCTGAGCCGGTGTGGGGACCATTCTTGGTGGAGTCCTCAGTGCGGAGCTGTAGTTAACTTGAGCAATGGGGCTTCTAGACTTTTACTTTAACATTGTGATACTTGAAAAGTGTTGTTCTCCTTCCCTAGCTCTCCATCTCTTTCCCAATAAAAGGAAAGCTTTTTTTTTGTAAAAACAAAACACTATCCTGCACATGAAACTTTCCAACAAGAAAATGAAAAAACAAAGCTTGAGTGACAGAAGTTAAACACAATACTTAATGCTCTGTTGGAAACACAACAGTGATGAGGGCTGGTTGAGAACCCGTAACTGCTGATTCTCCTCTTTTTGTACATGGAAGAATATCTTTGCAAGATAATTGATATCAGTGGAGTGGCTCTACATTTTGTGATGTAACTGAGTATAAAAAAAAAAGCCCTTGATCATACTTGAAGTCTGGCAAACTTACAATTTTTCTCACTGATTGTGGTTGCAACACTTAAAACAGAATCAGAGCTGCTTTACCCTTGCTGCTCTCTACTGCCCCTTCCTTTCGGGTTTCTAGGGACCTGAGAGGGCCCCTTTCATCTCCTAATTGAGGTAAGGAGGGATTCTTTTTCTGCTGAATTCTGGTTTTGCTTGCTTAAAAGCTTTTTCTTCAGGCAAAAGTCTGTGCAGTGCTCTATTAACACCAAGTGGCTGGATTTTTCTCGCCCTTCACTTGGGATAAATCACAGAAAAAAGGGAATTAGTTATTTCTGTAAAATTCTGGAAGTGGATGATAACTTCTCAATTTTCATCTAAGCATCGTATGCATTTATGAATTTCAGAAAAGTTGATGCTTTAAGTATGGAGTATAGCATAGGAGAAAATCTTTAGAAGAGATTGAGGTAAACTGGTCTTCTAAATTTTAGTGGCATGCACCACTGAGTCTCCTTTAGGTTCCTTTGCAAATTTTTCCTTTAAACTTCAGGATTTACATACCTTGCAAAGAACACAAGATGCACTTGATAGCTTCTTCTGGATAAACTGTTTTACCCTAAAATCTTTGCTGTTCTGTGAAAGGATGCTTTACTCCTATATTATTATTACCTGATAGTGTGTCTATGCTCTAACGTAGAGCTGCTTAGAGACTGAGATTTGAGTAGACCTTGAATATAAGAAAGGTTTATACAGGCAAGTTCAGAATATAGAATTGGAATGTGGCTTCTTTTGAAACAATAATTAAAGGAAGCAGCAGATACTAGTCTGTTCTCCACAGAGTACTTGGAGTAATGACTCAGTGATGCCCATTTTGTTGTTGCCCCCTTTTTTTTTTAAAGGGTTGAACCATTCCAGCACACTCCATGAAGTTTCCCACCAGAATTGACAGTAATTTTTCAGCAGATGGATGGAGTCAGCTCCAAACTCAAAGTCTTACCTGAAAGCAGAACAGTTCAGTTAAGGGCTCGGAAGACTTAACTGTATATACTTAGATGCTATAAATGTACCTAAATGTGTCTAGGAACTGATGCCAGATAAATTTATTGGCTAAAATCTCTGCTTTATAGAGGTAAGCATCTGAGTCTGACCATCCTCTTATGTGTGAGTTAACATTTCTACATGTTCATATCAAACACATCTCTGTGTTTATGCAACCCTGAACCATCAGCTGCTGGCGAAGAACTGCTGCGTCCTGCATATCCTTCCTTCAGACAACTCCTCCTGCCCCACTCAGCCAAACATATCGTTGAGGATAAGGCTGGCAGTGTGCTGGCAGTGTGACAAGGCTCAAGGAAAGTGAATTCTGGAGGTTAAGGCCAACCATGGGGAGTGGCTTGTGTCCTGCCCCCATGCGTACATTTCTCTCTGCTGTTGTCTCAGGGCATGAGCAGAGAAACTAAGCAATTCTAGCTATTCATACGAGATATCTGTAGTTTTTGTTTTAGCAGACAAAATGCTTCATTTTTCCTAAAACCCTGGAGCATTGCAGACTTTAATTTACAGAAGTTAGTTTCTTAAACTGAAATTAAGTCCATGAATTTTGCAGAACTTGAGGAAGCCATAGTGCATAAATAAAAGAGCACTGAGTTGAGAGAGATTTGAATGTACAGGACCAGTGAACGGCTTTTCTGCAGAATTGTTTGGGGCTGGTCTTTTTCAAAGGGAGTGAGTTAGCAGCACCTGATGCGTTCATATTCAGTGTCCTTCACTCCAAGCTAATCCCTGCCAAAATCCTTTCTAATGCTTTGGAAATGTGAGAAAAAAAATCTTACAAGGTTCTAGATGGGGGAACTGGGAAGAGTGACTTGTTTAAAGTTGTAAGGAGCATTTGTACTGGAGATGGAGGTAGTATTTGAAAATTCATTTATCTTTGCTTAGATTTCCTGAAACCAAGTCCAGCCCAAAGAGACTGAGCATCCTGACTTTTTTTTTTGACATATAATTGTTGATGTGAATGAATTTTGGATCAGGCCCAAATGATTGTGTGATATAATGCAGTGAATTTTCATTGGTGTTGTTCTTTAAACTTGGTTTTCTGGAGATGCATAAGGGATGTACATCTGTCTACAAAGGAATTTTTATATGTAATACCTTTCTGGAAATTACCTCAGGTAACATTTGTATTAAGAAACAGCTTGGTTTTGCCTTGCTAATTTTGAAAGCTGTCTGCATTTTACAGCAATTTTAAATGCCCTGAAAACCTATCAATCCTGTTCATAAAGAAATGAAGATTAAAAAAAAAAAAAAAAAAATTGTATGCTAAGTCTGAAGAAGTAACAAAAAATGTATGTAGCTACAGTGAGTGTCACTGTTCCCTATTTTTGTGATGTAGCCTTGGTTTGTAAATGTAAATGAAAGCCCTTTTCTAATTTATCACATTTTACTCTTTAATCAGAAGTAAAACAATTAAGGCCGAGCATATAATGCAGATGCTCTGCTGCTCTTTGCTGCTACAGTGGCACAGGTTTTGGTGGACAAGGAATCCCCTCCCATTGCTGCAGCACCCTGTTCCTTTACTCTCAAAGGAGTGATGACAGATTATTGCAAATACAGTGGAGTGTTCTGCGAGTACGAGGAATTCTGGCTAGTCCATGAAGTGCTCTGCAGCATCAGAGATTTGCCCTTTGGATTTGCAAGAAGGGCACTTCCCTGAGGACATTACCCCAGTCCATCTCTGAATTCTGCCTGTAAATGAAATGGATGTTACAGGAGCTTTATTTGTAGCTTTAGGTTTCAAGAAACCCCCCCTTGGTCTTTCATGGCTGAAAAGTTTTGGCCAATCCTTCCTCGTTGCATGCTGGTTCTGATAAAGCTCAACCAAATTTACCTCCTTATTCTTTACATTAACTTTGGGAAGTGGCTTCATTGAGGAACTGAACTTTAGCCTAAAGTAAGGGTCCGCTGTGTGTATAGGATATCTTTCATTTTCCCTGTGTGTGTAATATATTTGGAAGGTGTGTGTAGCACAGCAGTGGGAGGCTGAAACAGTGATGAGCACTGCATGCCACTTAAGGTTTCCGTAGCCCTGGCATCCTTTTCTTCTGGTTACAATGAAGCAAAGTAAACACAAACATAATTAGGAAACTGAGCAGTGGGGCAGGTCACTGAGCGAGGCTTGGGTGTAAGTGCAGAGAAGATAAGTGTGGAGACATTTGACAGCACTTTGCACAGATCAGTCCTCAGATACTCATTGCTGTTTGTTTGCTGTTACCTAAAATCAGAAAATAAGCCAAGGATTTTTCCATGGATGATATTGCGTTGGTGGGCTCTTTCAACCTACTGAACAATAAAAGGTTCTTGGCATTTTGATCTTTGTGTAACACTAATGTCTTCATAATCAAACTGAAGAATTCCAGTTGGGTGCATCAGATTGTTATATCTGTATTAATTTACTGCTTGTTCTACTGTTCATCTTTGGATCCTGTTCGTATTCTCAGGAAAAGAGTTTTTCCCTTGCATTATTTTATGATCCAGTAGAAGTGTTCTCTTCTGCTGCACTTGGTTTTCTTCAGCATCGCAGCCTCCCTGCCTGCCTCCCCGTGCTCCTCATGTTCACTGAACATCCTTAGCCTAGTTCTCTTTTCCAAATTAATTTCATCTGTGCTTTTTTCACTGTGAATTCCATTGATTAACTAATCCAGAATGAAAATACAAATCAGTGATGTTTACTTTGTGTGCATCTCACTTAAAATGCACAAAAATCCATCAGACGGAATGCAACATCTGTGCAGTTCTTTGTTAGTGGCTACTCACTGTACTTGCACTACCTTCCAAATTCCTTGCATGTCCCTTTGTTTCTGCATTGCATTTAAAACAGATTTTAAAAAAATATAATAAAATAAAATTTTACTTGTGCTATTCTGTCTTGAGGCATTTCAGGAAAATAACTTACTAGGCTTGGCAGAAGATCAGACATTTCCTTGAAAATCCACAGTTAAATTATGTAGGATGAAGTTCTAGAAGAGAGATAAAGCCGCCTGCTTTAGGACATCAGCCAGCCATTCATCGCTGGGGGTTAGGAGCTGCCTTCCTCCCCGTGAGCCTTGTTACTGCGAGACGATCTTTTGCTGGTCGCTTCCACCTTCGTCCGCAGCCAGCTCCTGTTGGAGGCTGAGCACTGGACAAGCTGCTCCATTGTTTTAATCCAATATGTTACTCTTGCTTTCGTTTACCTAAGTACACCAATTAATTGGTCGTAAAGTTGTTCAGGCTTTTCATTAATAGGGAACATGAGTGATTTACAGCCCATGGGAATAATGTATCAGATGAACTGTGGAGTTCGGTCTCGCTGTTTTCTGAAAGAGACTCTGTGTGGCTATGCCACTTGCATAGCAAAGAGCTGCGCTGCAGCCATTGGTATTCAAGGAGTGCTGCCCAAAGGGATTTTTTTTTAAAATAATTATGACGTTTTATCCTTTTCTTCCCCTCTTCCCCTAGCACTTTGCCTGCATGATTTGAGGGAGGTGTATGTGGCGCAGGGCTCCCACCCCCTCCTCGAGGCACCTGGGTTACTGTTGCTGTCACCGCTGCAGAGGGAGGCGGCTGCTATGGAGGAGGGAGGCTATGGGATCGCGGCACGCAAATGTCAGGTGGAACCAGCGGGAAGGGATCTAGGTTGGGAGTAAATGACACTAAGCCCTGTATTGGTTTTACACGGGTGGGGGAGGCCTGAACAATCGTTCCCTCTGTGCTGACAATTGAATATTTCTTCCCTTTGCTTTACTGTGGTGTTTGTTTCCATGGCAGCCAGGGGTTTTTGCAGGCTGGCGAACTCCCCAGCGTGAGCACGGGGAAGCAGGTGCTGGCCGTGGCTTTTAGCTTTCCCTGGGATTCTCCAGCTATAGTCTCTAGAGGAGGCTTTGGCCCCAGATCTGTAGGATGCAGTTTGTGAGCGATGCCACAAGCTGTGCTCGGTGCGGCATCGCCACGTGGCCCACCATTAGTGTGTCATCTTCAGGATTTAGGCTGCAAATTGCAATGAAGTTATCAGGATTCCAGTTTCAGATGGTAAGTTAGGCACACAGAAGGGCTCAGGAAGCAGTGCCTTATCTCTCTCTCGGAGCTTTGTGTTGCGATGGTTTAAGAAGGTATTTCTTTCATACTAACTGTAAGTCACTACAGTTGTAAGCTCGGTCACCTCGTTGCCATGTGTCTTCCAGACTGTTTCATTGATCCCACTTGTTTCTAATAAGCTGCAATAATAACTAGCACATCTTATCTTTGGATGCTAAGGAGCATAAAGACTAGCTAGCCTGAACAATTAGATCCATGCTTTGCCACTGGAATAAACTCAATCTGGGCAACTGAAGTCAGAACTGTGCTATTTGTTTTTATTTTTTTTAATATAATCCTCTGTTAAGAAAGGAAAAGAACCACAAGCTTTTCTTCTTGGCTGCCTACAGAGACAGGACTAAGGTGTCTTAGTCATGACTTTACCAAGGGGAGACAAAGCTTTTCCATAAGCACTTTGTCAGTGCTTGGGCAGCTGTAGTGGTCCTCTTGGCAGCGCCAGGCTGGCAGCAGGTGTGCTGCCAGGTTGGGTTCCCCATCCTAACCGCGGTGGTCTCAGCATCACAGCCATGCTCTACTGGTCACTTTTACTGGAGACTGGACAAAAGGGGAAAGAAAAATAAATAATAAAATGAGGCCTGTGAACTTGTATTGTAAAAGGACCTTGGGGCTTCATTGCCTCTGTGTAGAGAAGGGCTTGCACGTTGCTGCAACTTGCCAGCTGCGTGTCAGGAATTGCATTGCACTTGTGCCATGATTGCGGTATTCTGCTCTCTGCACAGTTTCCTGCTACTGGACGTGATGGTGAATGAGTGGAAAAGGGGGAAGACAGTTGTCTTGCCAAGCGTGCCTGTTTCATTGGCAGCGATGAACAAAGCACAAAGTCACTAAAGAAAAAGTTTTGATGGAAAATGATATACCCTGTTTTTTGTTTTTCCTTCTGAGGAAAGGAGGTAAAATAAAACTGCTAGAGACTAAAATGGATTGTTTTCCTCCCAGCACTACATTCAGTAATACGAAGACATGAACTGTAATGTATGAGCTGGTGTTTGTAATATTCAGGAAAAGCTGGCCACTTGACAGCAGCACAGACTTGCTTCCTCCTGTATGTTATCCAGACTGATGTGGCTTTGTAAGCAATAGGTGAAATTAAGAAATCTTGATTCTTTATTAAAGTGCTCAAATTTTTAATGTGTGCCCAAGCCTCATCAGAGCTGAGCTAAGAGTGTTGCTGGATAGCAGACTTCCATACTATTGCAGGATTGAAAATGCTCTGAGCAACCCTAACTGGTGAATTTAGATATCCATTTCTGCTCCCAGGTAGATTCTGGAGGCAGGGAGCCCAGTGGGTGGAGCGGGGTGAGCTTTAAGGTACTTAGCAGCAGCTTAGATGCCAGTGTTCTCTGTTCATACCTGACTGACAGCCCAAAACCTTAAAGGTCTCAAACTGCCCAAATGTAAATGCGTCTTCACTGACGAGCACATGCAACTAGGGCCTTTGTCCAGTCTCTCGTGGAATACTTTCATCTCTTGGGACGGTTACTGTTTCAAACAGTTCATGTGTTCTGAAGGTCATACTCCAGAAAAGTATCCATCTGTAAATGATTCCTTTAAATCAGTGCATGCATCTATTCACTAGGGTGTCAAAGCAGTATTTATTTCTGCTAGACCTGGAAGGCTGCTTCGGATGAAGTGTCAGGGTAGAAACCACAGTGCTGGGAGCAGAGTCCTTCCAAGCAGGACTGTGATCCTTCTGGATGTTCTCACTCTGCCTGTGCCGTTGCGACAAGGATGAGAACCAAGGGGACAGACACAGCTGAAAGCTCATTTCAGACAAGTACCAAGTCCATGTGCTGGTTGAACAAATTAGTGGGACCTATAATTTCTCCATACTGAGTAGAAAAGGGATGGATTCAGGAACAGTGCCAGCCACTTACTCTTCTTCTAGTTGCAAACATAAAGAAATTTTCTGTTGCTCCCTGTACCCCTGCAGAGATTAAAGAGACCAAGAAATAATCCAGTCTGAGTGCTAAGAGTTGCAGGAGGAATCGCTGCTTGTTTTTGCTGACAAAACCTTGAACTAATCATATAAATTACGTCTGGTTTAGCCATCTGCAGAGGGAGGTGTTGGGGGTGTTACTTATTAGCATTTATAAAACACTTTCAAGTGATCAGAAAATTAAAGCTGGATGTTCAGCATGGCGTTTGGTCTGTCCCTCTCCCAACACTGTGTGTTTAATCTTCACAGGAACAGCCTATTCTTTAAAATAAAACCCAAGTAGTGACAACAGTGATTTAGGCAGATGTTACAACTGTACAATGAAAAGAAAAAATGAGAACATGCTATCCTTCTCTACTTACCAGAGCACTGATTAATATTTCACTGGTCTGGGGAGGGCATGTTTTAGCCAGTGAGCTATAGAGTGTTCAGGGCTTTGACTTTACCTTAAAGATGAATGTCCTTAAGAGCATAGAGTTGGCATGTCTGCACAGAAAGGATGGATGCAGAGAATTTAGTTAACCGAGGAATACTTCAGACTGCTTTAGAACATTTTAGGTGTTTGGCTCTGTTTTCACCTTTTCTTCCCGCAATGGTCCTGGTGCGTTCTTTGATCTTCTGGCAGCCAGGAAGCCTCTTCATTGCTCCCTGTTCAGTGACACGTTGCTGGAATTACAGGAACTCCATTTCACTTCTTGGCTGTCTGAGAAATAATGAGCAGTGAGTTTAGGGAAAACCCGACTAATAAGAGACCTTAAGCAATGTGGATTTTTAAAGCTATGTTATGTACCTTTAATGTTTCCGAAGATTATAGGGTGACAGGATTTTCTAGAAATGGGCAGGATTGTTAAAACAGTGTGTGGAGATCAGCTGTGAAATGACTACTTTTATCATAACCTCTCAACGAGACCTCTCTTTATGCTGTTGGGAGATAAGCGTAGGTTGTACCTGGGAAGTTATAATAAATGCTAATTGAGTTTAAGAATTGCTTCTAAAACTGCTGCTTTTTCTATTTGCAGGGAGGAAAAAAAGGGGAAGAGGGTAGAATTATGACTCCTTTGAATGGTGACTGAGCTAATTGACAAAACATGTTATTAGACTGTGTAAAAATATTTTTCTGTGCTTTGTAACAGATTCCTCTAGTTTACAGAAACAGACTTTGTTTAGAAACAGCTATGGCTGCACGAGAACCTGCTTCACCCACCCACATGGTTGAAAACACAAATAAATATTAAGAATGAGGGCAAAAAATGCCATCATTTTTCATTTTTAGCTGGTTTCATAATACCTGCTAAGGTGCATACTCCCTTCACTTGCAGCAGACACCAAAAAGCAAACACGTATCCTGCTGTCACCCAGTGTGCACCAATGTTCTTGGCTATGTCGAATGACACTGCTCTGGCAGTGGGTTGATGTTTTCTCACAACTGACAGTGTAGGTTTGTACCTCTCATGGTGGTATCTGAATTCTCCTGCTTTCTAATCTGGGTCATGGGCAACAACTGTGACTATTCTGGCAGACTAGTTAAGGTGTGATGCCTGTAGCTGTGATGAATGGGGTATATAGGATATACAGACAGCCTCTTAAAAACAAAACCAATAACAATAAAACTATGAACAATAAAAGCTTAGGTTACCTTATGGCATAGGAGATCGAGGTTTTAAAAAACAAAAATGGCCTATACACAAATCTTACCTGTCTAAAAGTTTACGAGACAGTAGCCTGGCAGACTTAGCTAACTAAGCTGCTTTGTCTCAGCCTCATGTCTTGAACTAGACTTGCTAACGCAGTCCCTTTGTTCTCTGGAGAAATGTTCGCTGTTCTTCTCGTCTCATTTTTAGCTGTGACAGAATACATCCTCGCTTTGCTAGAACCGAGGCAGGTTTGTCCTTCCCAGTAAGTAACAGAGTCCATTGTGTCTTTCTGACTGTTGAAATGTTTCATTTGAGGCATCATCTTTTCACCCTCCTTTGCTTCCTGCAGCTTCTAATTAATTTTGATAATGAGAGAGATATTGCCACAAGAGTATTCAAAACCTAGGCCCTATTAAGCTATTGGGAAATCAGCCCTCCTCCTCCTCCATGCTCTTCCACTCTGGGTGAGTGTCATCACCAGGAACCCTGCACAACTTCTTCCCTTTGGGTTTTGTGCCTGTCCCAGGAGCAGATTCTGCTCCCTGTTGTGCTCTCCCATCCTGGGCACTGTGAAGGAAACCACGTACTGAAGCCTACTTTTGATGAAAGGAGCAGTGTCTGCAATAGCTAAATGTTCCCCAAGAGCATTTACAATTGTCAGGGGGAAAAAGTTTTTCTTGTGAAAATTCTATTTCAAGCATGTGTATCTTAAGCAGTGCTCCTGCTACTGACCCTCCCTCAAGCCACCATGCCATCTGAAGTGCTTTAGTGAAGCTCAAGTAAGCAGGAGGCTCACAGGTGGAGTGAGCTCTTCTGCCAGCAGTGTCAGTAGCAAAAGAGCATGTTGCCTATTGAACTTCCTGACTGTTTGATGGCTTATATGCACATATACTGGGACCAGTGATTTATTTAGTTACGGTGTGCTCCCCATGATACCCTCACTGCAAATAGTGTAAATGCTGCTAAACCCCTCTGTGGGTTTCTGTCTCTCTCTAGGAGCTGTATTGCCAGCTAAAGGTGAGAGCTGCTGCCTGTCCTTGACCTACTTCTGGAATGTGTGTGTGTAAATCCATCCCATAGTATTCATTCCCCTGGAGCAGACTTCAAGTAGAACGTCATTATGCATAAAACAGCTACTAGGGAAGGGAGAAAATACCAAAGAGCTGATGTTAATGCATGATGCAAAGTGCCATGTGCCACAGAAACTTAAGTATTCTGTGTGGCTGTAGGGGCTGAACTTCTTGCTTCCAGGCACAGCAGCAGCACCATCCACTACTCGAGTTGGATGAGGTAGATTGTAAACAATAATATGTTCAAGCCTATATAGGTAGACTGGGAACTATAAAGCAGAAGGTGATGGTGTTGCAGAGGTTACAGACTCCTGCTAGCTGGGGAAGTACGAAGCACGAAGTATTGAAGTATGTTTTGTGGGAACAAAGAACCTCTTAACCCACCAACTTCTCTGACTGAAAACAGAAGAGGAAGAGTGAAAGTCCTGGTCGCTTTGAGGGGGCAGGGGAAGGGGGAGAACATTTAAGTCTTAAGATATCTGACAAATTCAAAATGTACAATTTCAAGCTAAAGGTAGGAAGGATCTGAAATCCTGTGCCAATAAATGACTTGTTAGTCCCTGTGCATGGATGTTGTTCTGATGGGGTCCTCCTTCATGCAGTTATATCTACTGATCAATGCATTTATTAATTATTAATATGATATAGAAAGCTTTTGCAGTTTAAAAGCCATGAAAACCTTCACTGTTAAGCAGCATCTATTGTAACATGTAAGTTCTTTGGTGCAGAGATTAACCATGATCTTTTTGGTTTCTTTCTTTTGATGGTTAAAATGTACTAAGGACTACTTCAAAGGAAAAAAAAAATTACAGCCTCATGATGAAACAGCTATGTTTAACTGCTTTTCCCAGTGCAAACTGCCAAAAAAACAACAACAACAACAAAAACACTAAAATTGTTCTTTGCAAGATGTAATAAACACTTTCTGATGGTGCACTGGGTTAAAGTTTATTCAGCTTTTTTATGGCATTACAATAGAAATCCTGATAAGCAATTTCTACAAAAGGAAACTATTCATTACAAGAAGGAAAGCGTAAATACAGAAGGTAGTTTCTTGCAGGTCTTTAGGGACAGATGTGGTTCGCAGGTAATAAAGAGGGCAGTCTAATAGAGGTATAGGCAGAGAGATCTGGCATTCAAAGGTCATCCGGTCAATTAAAGAAATATTTTCCTGTTTTCTTTCCTCCCTGTTTGTGTGAAGAAAGTAATAGGGCAAAATTATTTGGATGTAATTCTAGGAGGATGAATATACTCAGTTATGTACAGGACAGTGGAAACTATTTTTATCATAAATTGCAAGTATAGGACCAGAAGTATATAGTGTGTTCTCAAGCTCATAAGCCCTCCAACAGAAGTATCTGCCACTAAAGAAAATTTGAGACCTGTACATAATTGTGTTTTGGATGCAAGATGTAGAAATCAGTTGTAGTTTTGCAATTCAAATTTCCATATGTTTCAAATCACAAGACAATGAGAACCATGTTGCTATACTGTAGTTATGGCAAACACGTGAGACCGTATGCTTGCTCCTACTCTAGGACAGGCAGAACTGGGAACCTATGTGCTGCATTTTGGTACTGTTTCAGCTTTTAGAGAACCTAGAGGGGCTCTACAGATGTGGTAGCTGGCTCTGAGTCAGTAACTTCTGTGACCTGCTTCTCATCAAGTAAGAACAGGATCTTACATGCATGGGTAATAGCCTGTGATCTATAGCTATAGCCCGAGGTTCCTAAACTTCACTTTCAAAACAAGTTATCTTTACCAATGTTGCTCTGTCCCTTTTTCCTGATAATTTTTGAATCAATTTACTAATTTCAGACAAATTCTAAATAGGACTTAGTCTCATGTAAATTTTTGGCAATGCAGCAGTAGGTAGGAATGAGGCACCCAAATTAGCTGGCACTCAGTGCTTTTCTGTTCTGCTCCAGCTGGCTTGGGTCAGCTAGCCACTGTTTTGGGAGGGGACAGGGAGGTGCTGTAATTAAGTTGTGGGAATGTGAAGGGATGAGAGGCAACCCGTTAGAATGCTTCTGCTGAATACTGCCTCTTGGTTTTGGTGGTTGTTTGTTCCTGTTGTTTAAAGATGCTTTCTTCCCTTTTTATTCACTTTGTTTCAGGCTACTTACTTTTAAGAGCCCGTTCACTGTGACCTTTTTTGAGAACTCCTCTCCTGGTTCAACAGCTGTAGGGATGTGCTCCCGCTTTTCTGTTGCTGTATGTGTACCATGCCAAGAAGTGGGAGGGTATTTGTTCTGGCTTGCAGTCTTACAAGGCAAACACTTTTGTGCTGCACTCCGAAAGGACAACTCTAGCTCTGAAACAATTTCTATGGTCCCTTTCAACTTAGCTCTGTATCTAGGTGCTAAGTTGCACCACATCAAAAATTGAGACATTTAACTCCATATATGGAGAGGGTTTGAGCAGAGTACACTCACAACTATGAGGACTTCTACGCAACTGCTCCAAAAGAAGTTCATTTTGGCTGGAACACTTCAGGCTGAAATTGCTGGTTGTGAGTGTGTGGAACTAGCAATTTATAGCTGAAGGGCTTTTGAAATCTTCCCAACAGTGAAGACCTCCAGCCTGTCTCTGGCTTCCTGATGAAGTAATGCTTGTCTTGAGATATGATTCCTTATTTAAGGTCATCAAAGCTAATGCTATGGCCAAGACTTTCATGGGTGTTGTTTCTCTAAAGTCTATTTAACTCACCTGATTATTTGGCCTCAACCAAACAGGAAAAAAGGCAATGAAATCACTGGAGACTTCTGCTTTGGGTTATGCTGGACTGTTCAACCCTGATCTGCAACCTGTTGAAGTTACATTGGTATGGTTTTTCCACTGCCTTCAGTGAGCTGTTTTAAAAGGCTGTTTTTTTTCTCATGAGAGCAGAACAGGTGTTTTCTTCTCTTTTTAATGTTTACTGTTTTGTGCATCTCTGTTAGAATGCAGGACAGCAAATACTGTTTTGTTTCTGAGGTATGGCTAAACATGTCTGTCTCTCCTAATGTTATTTAAAAAGAAACAAAAACCACCAAAAAAAAAAGCCACAAACCGCAAATGTCCAATACATCCATCCCTTTCTCTCTCCACCAAAAATAAACAGAGTTGAGTAAAATGTTATTTGGCAGTTCTTATTATCAAAATGGTCTTATTAGACTCTTATCTATATGTTTTTTGGGTGTCTGTGGTTAGAAATATTTAAATGAGTAGAGACGAGCTCTGGTTTGACAGCCATATGCTTTGAAACAAATCTAGTTGATTACTTTGCTTTTTTGTCTGGAGGTGTCTACAGACATCAGCACTTAGTATTTTTGCTTCAAAATATAAGTATTTGTTTCAAAGCTTGTGCTTATTTCCAATCCTATCTTTATACGCAGTTGATTATTTCCATATCATTTCCCACCTGAATGAAAATCATCTCAGGCAGTATTACGGATTCAATTTTTATTGCAAGTTCACATCTGTAAATATATTTTCAGCGAATATTTGTACACATAGTTTAATGTTTTCTTTCTGCAAAGAGTGTGTGCCAGGAATAACTATATTTAAGAGTTGTACACCTGGTATCAATATAATTAGAAGCAAGATTGCTTCGCAGTTTTAGAAGGAGTTTTACACTGTTTGCTCACTTGTTGCCATGGTGGCACTAGTTTTGTTTCTGTAAATGTAGATTGTGCCTTCTTTGTAAAGGCCCTATGAGTGCTATATTGGCTGCTTTGAGTATAGATCGCTTGAAGTTTCATTGTTTAAATAGGCAAGGCTGAAGATGTTGTAAATAGAATGGGCAGATAAACGTTTAAGTGGCTTACCAAAAAAATTCTATAGCCACATCGCCAAAATTCAGGATTTCTAGTTGTTGGCTCCAAATTTTCTTCACTCTCACTCTTTTGTTTTCTTCAAACAAGTGAGGGTAGCATTGGAAGGTCCTGTGCCTCTCTGAAGTGCAGAGACCTGGCTGCAGTATGTTTTCCTCTTATTCTGGACAAGTGGTAGGCATTAAAGAAAGTAAGGAAGTACTTTCGCCGTTCTTTCTATCCTCACCTTTTCAGGAGCTGAACCATTTGACTGAAAGAGGGCATCTACTTCATGGAGCTAAATATTCTTCTGGTTCTAGCTGTTACGGAGGTGATGGGGCAAATGAGAAACAGTGGAATCCCAGCAGCGTGAGGCAAACCTGCACATCTCTGCCTTATCCCTCTGATAGCATCTTTAGGCAATTGAATTTGTGACAATCAATGATGAGTGGAAAAGCTTGACTTTGTGTAAATACTCCAAATAAAGTACTTATTTCAGCATTATCTTAGATGTGCTAACAGTAGCAGTATTTTGTTCTGTTCTGCTGTCACTTAAGTCTGGAAATTGAGATGACTGGGGTTGTCTGTATCTTCTGCAGTGCTGGGAAAAATTTTCTCCTTTAAACTACCTGCCGACTGTGCCTCAGGATCTGTTCAGGTCTACAAAGCTTGAGGACTTGGGGTTTGGTGTGCTGTTTACAAAACAGATTGGGAAAACAGCTGATGATCCCGTATGCAGTTGTTGTACTGCTGGAGAGAAAGACTGACACTTCTAATGAAACATCTCCTGTGGAGGGTGTCTAAACAATACAGTTCATATAGCAAAGAAATTAATTTTCTTTGCTCATCTGAGGTATTTTCTTCTCAAGTTGGTCTGCATGGAGAATTTTACACAGGAGAAAAGGATCCAAAGTAACAATTTAAGATTTTTTTGAGCTGCTAAGAGTACTTGGCACTTTCAGTAAGTGGCTCTTTCTTGAAATCATCAGAACGGTTTTGTAATACTAAGGCTTGCAGCAACTGTTTTATGGGGGTGAAAGGAAGGCACAGAAATCCCTAATGACATGAGCACCAGGAGTTAATCCTGTGCATGCATATAGTTTGCCTTGAGATTTAAGGGAAAGTTCAGATATTTCACCTAAATCTTTATTATATTTTTTTCACATCCATTTCAGTCCCTGCACACCTTCAGCACCTGAACCAGCTAATCCCAATGCCCTCATCTTAGTTTCCTAATTACCTGCAGCTGCAGGAGGTTTGAATGACAATTTTCTGAATATTGGTGAATTCTGAAGTGTTTCATGGTAGGGAAACAATAGATTTTGTGACTCCTGAGTTCTGCAAAGCTTTACTAGCTTAAAGGCTTTGTAAAAATCACTAAGAGTTAGGACTTGTCTGCACTTCCATTTGTAGCATGTGTAGGGTCACAGCTGTGAGCACAAACTTGTCAAAGAAAGTTCAATGTGTAAAACCTCAGAGCATTCAACAATGTTGTTTGCTGTTTGCTGGTTTTTCCTCTCTTGCACCGTTGCTGTTTTGTCTCCTGTCAACTGCCAGCAACCCTTGCCTCTGGAGAAAGGGTTAAAATCACCGCGGAGTGTGCCCGCAGGGGTGGTGTGTGCTGCTGGTATGGGGAGTGAATGTATCCCCTTGTAGGGTTGGTTCCCCAGGCAAGGGTGCCAGTTCTGACCCTTCACAACATGCTGAGGGTGCGTGCTGCTCCGCAGTCCCAGCGGGGGATGCACCATACTGATACTGTAGTTCTTAACCACTGGGAGAGCAGAAACATTTCTCTACAGAACAGGTGCTGTGCTCGTGCACAGACAGCCCACCGGTAAAGCAGAACTTACATATCCTGAAAACTTTGGTGAATTTACCAAGGCTCTACAAAGAAGGAAAAAGTAGATTTGCTGGTTTTTTGAACATAGCATTGCATTTCAAAATGATGCTTTGTTTTGTGGGAAGCATTTAGAAAAATGGAGAATTTTCCATTTTCTGCAGCGTTTGTGGATTTTCTCTGTTCAGCCGGGGAAACTGTCTGTAACAGTCATTTCCTGTGATGTAGAGCAGACGCCGCTTATCTGTCTTCACCTCTGGGGGGAACTGATGCTGTTTACTTTGAACGATAGTCACTTGTTTTCCCCTAGAACAGCCAAATCCTCCTCTGAGGAATTCTTGAATTACAAGATCAAGTCATTGCTTGAATCCACTGAGCACAAGGATGCCTCTCGCAAAGCAAAAGCTTCTTGTATTCCTGCATTGTGCAAAGGTAGAAGAAATCCTGGCTTTCCTAATTGCAGCTCAGATTAGAGGAAGATGATCTGTGCTCCTGATGGCCACAGCTTTTCTGTGTGTGTGGTGGCAGGAAGAGCACACCAGGCAGGAATGGCTGTGGTTATTTCCCCATGCAGCTTTCTTTTCCAGATGACATTAAAAGCTTCAGGTGATGGTGGCATGTGGTAAGCTCCTCTGGAAACTGCAACAAACCAAATGAATGTTTTACTGTCATGCTGTTTCTTTTCCTCCTGGTACCATGTGATGGTCTGTCTCCAGAGTGCTTCTTGTGAACAGCAGCTGCTGGTCGAAAATTTTATCAGGCCTTTGGTAATTCAAATTCAAGAATCTTCAGATATATAAGATCTGTTTTTAAGGTGGGGGGGAAAAAGTCCCAGATGCTTAGTGTGGAGTGGAATATGGAGAAAAGAGCATAGAAATTTTAGGCAAGCAAATGTTGCATATGGAGCAGAGGATGGCTCCATCTGAGACAGCAGTATGAGGCATCCTCAGGAAATTCATGTTTTGGTATGCTGTGTTCCCCTGTAGCCCCAAATGTTTCTCTAGTTGGTCACTGCTTAAATGCACAGCAAAGAGGTCTTTGTGGAGTAACTGTGCTCCTAGTGACTGCTTTGCATTTAAGTTGCTACTGAGTATGGTCAACACAAGCTTTTGTGGGCAGGTGCACAAGCAAAAAATTCCAGTCTCTATTCAGATTTATGAACTTAAAGCAGCTCTGGTCTGTGTTTGTGTGCAAGGATACTACTGCAACTGTATGACAGAATCGTGAAGGTGGCAAAATGGCAGGAGATTGCATAACGATTGCAGAATGGGCTCAGATCGGGTTTGGTGCTTTCTGGGTTCTATTTCACAGAGTTGGAGATTGTCTAATATCTTAGAACTGTTGGAAAGGTCTTCATACTTAATGATTTTTTTTTAAAAAAAGCAATTTGTCAAGGGGATTAAGCGACATTACTACCACTTCACAAACAGAAAAGCTAGGAACTTGCAGGAACTCTTGTGCAATGCCACATCTGATACTGGGTTCAAGTCCAACACCCTATCTGCTCTGCTGTGTAACGGTAGTTGGAAGCAGGGATCTTTTTCCTTACATGGTCATGAAGAAATCTTTTTTTTCCTAAGATTTTTTTTTTGATCTCTCAGGAAGACCAGAATTTTGTTGGTCAGAGTAGAAATACAAGGAGACAGTCTGCACAAAAAAGCAGAAAGTTGGCTTTTGGGTCCATGCATGAGCCTACACGAATGTGGGAATGGAACAGCAGCAGTGTAGGTGGAAAAGGAGTTGCAGCTGGCAGGAACCCTGGGGCCCTTCCCTATGAGTAAGAAGGGGCAAAGCTCATGCTCTAGTGTATATCTTGTTCTTTATATACCAAACATCCTTTCCACAGCCGTAGAAGACTTATCAAATTAACCCCCCTCTCTCCCCACATACAGTTTTAATATGTCCACTTGTGTTGGAGAAAAAATGCAATTAAACTCTTGCTTTTATTAGGGTGTCTGTACAGTGAGAACATTTGTTCATTTACAGCACTGGCAAGGCCACTGGCTTCAAACTTATTTCAATCTAATTTTCCTCCATTCCTGGTTCTATAGTTGATTTTCTAACTGAACTTTTCAGCTCCATAAATTAAATTTGAGCTGTGATTTTTTTCAATCTAGGAATGTTGCTGAAAAGGAGGAGGGAGGGGGGAAAGCACGAACATTGCTCTTTGCTCTTTGCTATTATTGCTTGACTTGAATTCTGTGTGATAATGTTGGTATTGGAAAAAAGGTGGAGGTGAGCAGAAGGTGCTGTAGGAGGTGAAACCTAATGCTCTTACTTCTGATGACAGGTAAAAGGAGCGGAGATCTAGATTGTGGTCAGTTTAGCTCAGCAGAGGAGGAAAAGGAGAGGAAGTATGGTTGTTTCAGTCGTAGATAATCCCTTCAAGCAGAATTAATTCAACTCAGTTATAGAAAGTTGTAAGTTGTTCTTCAAAAATTCTACCATCAGAGGCCAGTTCTGAGGCTAAACTACATTTTCCTGATACACTGAGCAGTTGTCAGAGGAAGCCTTCAAATGACTATTCCTTGTCTCTCCATGTATCTATTCGACTGCTTATGTCCTTGGCTATTTCTGTTCATTTATTTTTACAGCTAGCTCTTCCTGGTATGTAGAGTTGTCTGCAAATAAGCACAAATTAAAAGTCTATCAGTATTTAAGTTCCTCACTGTGAAGTCAAAAGATTTAGCACTGCTTTTGTTACAGCATTATCCTTGATGTCAGATAACTTCTATGAAAAGGTTTTTAAAAAAAAAAAAGTCATACTTAAAAGCCTTTTTCATGTAATTGAAACTGAAAGCAAATATTGACCAAAACCATTGACTTTTGTAGAAATTCTGCTTTTCCCTCTGGAAGAGAAATCAGCTTGTTCTTTTATTTAGGCTTCTTTCCTGAGATAAAACTTGAAGGGGAAGTGACTCTGCCACTTCTGAAATTGCTGACTTGCTAATTGATATATCTTCCCCATGACTTTAACGTAGTTACCCAAGGATACATTTGAGTTGTCTGTAGGTACGTTTATCCCACATTATGAAAATGTTTCCAACATCATTTTCCTTTCAGGGAAACCTAAATTTAAACCTAAATTGTTAGTGAAAGTTTATAGTTACAGGCGCTAAAAGTCTGCTCACTCGTGAACACAAACATGATGGCAGGATGTGCATATGAATACAATCTTACATCAGAAAATAAAAATGCCACATTCTGCAGTTGTACTCTGTTGTGTCAGAAGTGTGAGCAGAGCTGCATGTTCTACCAAACCTAAGACTTATGGTCTCTTTGCTGAGCTGTAGAGCAACAACAATACTGAGCAAGCTTGGTATGTTAACTGCTAGGGAGGTTTTTTTAAGGAATTTGAAGAAAAAAAATGTAGGAGGGAACACCTATGGATGGAAATTATGCTTTCTTCTATGTTGTAAATGAACCTGTCCAAAGAAAAAAGTAAATGGATGATATAGGATCATAGCATTTTATTTGAAAGCAGTGTTTCATATGTGCTGCAAAAAAGGACAAACAATAACCCTTTCCTCAAAAGTAGTATTTATCTTGAAAACGCCTGTTTGCTGTTGTACAGTGAACATTTGAGGTCTCAAAGGAAGTCAGTGTATCCATTACTTTTCGTGCTGCTACTCCTGGAAAACTAGAAAGTAGAACGTTACTATTATAACCTGTCTCCCTTTATACAGATGGATACAGGTGGTGGTATTGTGAACTTCTAGTAAGGTTTTGCTAAGCCTTTTTTATTCTTCAGGTAAAGTAGGTAAATTGAGTGAGAACAATGCCATGACTGTTTTGAAGAGAAATTAAAATATGCAGTGTCTTAAATTAGGTAAAATCTTCATAGATCTATATGGGGAAAGAAGATACACAAGTCTTAAGGTCTGAAGTTACTTTTTTTTCTAATCTGGAGTGGTTGGTCTTACTAC
>VXAL01009667.1:6318-30527 GCA_013399475.1 Chauna torquata | reverse complement strand
AGACTTTCAAATTTCTTTGGAATTAGAGATTTATAGGTATCCCGGGCCATTCTATTACTGAAATGCTAGCTTGTGTAACCTTTAGCCATATGCATCACGTGCCCAACTGGTAGAATTCTGATCACTTAATGTAAATGGATTTAGTCTATANNNNGTGTGTGTGTATTTATTTATTTATTACAGGATCTGTTCCATCCATACTTCATATACTGAACATATTGAGAGCATAGTAGAGGGCAGCACAAGGCAAGAGATTTCATATGATTATTTATAGCTGAATCTTAAATCAAATTCTAGCTTAAATTATTATTATTAGTATATTTAATTAAACAAGCATGATATGCTTGTTGACAAGCTTAAATGAAGATCTAGGAGTGCACAAAGCAACTTTGCTCAAGAAAAATGCAACATTTGCCAGTATTATCCATCCAGGTCAGAACCCAGACGTTCCAGAAAGACTTACTCAATACAAAACTACAGTTCTGGCAATGGAGTAAGTTGCTGAAGGATATGATGCCCTTAGCATAATGGCCAATGTTTGCAGAGTACTACGGACAAGAGTATTAGTACATTGTTATTGTTATAATCCAGTGTGATCTGGAGTGTTTTTTGTCCTGCTGTGGGCTGTGCTACACTGGTAGAATAATCTCACAGAGCGGAGACTAGTGCAATGCTGGCAGTTTCTAGAACCTGCTTTCCAGATGGGCTGAAATCTTCTCTACATGAAGTAAAAACAGAGCTAGCAAAGGATGGTTTCCCTCAACAGAGGCACCTAGCACAACCCAAATAAGGGATTGAAAAAAACTGAATCAACCTAATCAGTGTCAGTTAAATGATCTTCAATTTAGAGATTGGAACACTTTGGGCTCTAAGATTACTACCCCTTTTTCTGACTTCTGCTTTACACAAGCAGTCCTAAACAATGGGTTACAACCCCTTTACCAAAAAGTTGAACGCTTTTTTAATGTCTCATGTATCATGTTTTCTTCTTTTTTTTTTGCTTCTTAAGCATCACTCTTTTTATAAAATACACTATACGTGTCCTTTCCAAGAACTACAACTATTATAGGTATAAAAGAAAATTGGTTTTAGTAAATCTATTGAAACATATGGTAAGAAATTCCATCAACAGCATAAATAGATGTCTTGTATTTGGCATCGCTTTAACATGCCACTTTTTATTATTTTTCCATGATCTCTCACATAAATAGAAATGTAACAGAAGATTATTTGCAAAGGAAAGTGTGAACTGATCACAACATGCAAACAGGATTGTCTTCAGTATTATAGGTTCTACTCCAAGCTGTCTTTGAAGTTTCTGTGTCTATTTTGAGGCCTGGCCCTGGGGACAGTGTGAATTGGGTAAAACAATCTGTTACTCCTCCTAAACTTACAGCCTCTAACAACTAAAGGTGCAAAATTCTCCCTGCTAGTTTTGAACTCCAGCTCCCCACGTAGTATCATGTTGCATTACTGGCCACATTATCATTCAGTAGAAGACACATTTTGGAACAATTCAGATTTGGAAAAGATTTCAAAGCCATTTAGATTTATATAAGGAACTCATTTAAAACAAACAAAAAAAACCAAACAAAAAACCCTAAATCCCCCACAAAATAAATACTATATCAATACTATATCAATTATTTATGTACATAGACTACATATTGAAATGGTTTAAAACTTGTACCAGTTCATCTCAAGCAGAATCAATTTGGTAAAGATATTAAACACAAGTGCTTCATTGAACAAGGCATTTTCACAGCCACTTGCTTGCTGCTCACCACTGATATTTCATTCAGAATTCATCTGAAAACAACTTTTCATATCAGTGTCTGTGATGCTATAACATTCCGCTGTGGAGGCATAGAGCAAATGTAGTCCTATGTTTTCCGCATTGTGTATAATATGCTATAGCAAAGTAATTTTATGCATTTCTTTTCTGCTCTCTGTGTATCCAAAGAGGTTTTAAATGCTCTTTCATAGGAATAAGGATGCTGGGCCCATCCCTGGTCCACTCTTGCTTAGTTAACATCCTATATTCAAAAGATTCCTGCTTCTGCAAAACTTGTCCAGGACAGGGGTATTTCAGATATCTAAGTGTCTTGAGAATCAGTAAACAATAAGCTAAACTTTAGTGTTAAACTCTACCAAAGCTGTATTTTTATGTAAAGTTTTTGTTAAACCTTGGCTAATTTTAAGATCGAGTGGCCTGACAGAGGCTAATGCTTTTACAATTGTACATCTAAGAAAACAGCAGCAGGATATGTAGGGAGTTAAGCTGAATCAAACCACTAGTAGTTTGCTTTTCTGAATCTGAACAACAATTCAAACCAAGATCCCATGTTGCTTTATAGAAGACCTGTTCAATAATGAGGCTCATTATTTACTGCAGTCTGCCGAGCAGCTGTTTGTCCTCCCTTCGCTATCGGTGAAAGAAAACACTGTCTCTGATACCTATGTTCTCATGCCGCTACTGCTCGGAGTGTCCTATAAGTGCCTGAGGTCACATCAGCTTTCACTCAGTCCCTGCCTCAATTCCAGTATAACTGTCTCATGTGCATGTTTATTTTCTTCTGTGCAATGTATATGCAGGCTTAGATATGCCAAAGGAAAAGGAGCTAAGAGAGATTCAATCCTCCTTGCCATTTTATCCTGTTTCCCACTTTCCCATCATAGTGCTGTCACCACTGGTTTCCAATGAAGGTTCAGTTCCTAGTGTTTCTCTTGAGATCTCCAACCTCACGTTCTACACTGAGAGAGCTGGAACTATGTTAGGATGCTGTGTTAAGAATGTGGTAGGGAAGAACAAACAGGGTTAATATCTTGGGTTTTAAGCTTTTTGATGTCAGACCAGACCTCACTCTGGTTGTGATGGAACTAGCTCCAGACAGTGACATCTCTGTGTAAGTACCACACAGACCCTAAATCTGGTTGGCAGGCTCAGCACAAAGATGCAAATCAGCTAATTTGTGACCCCTGTCTACTTACAGGTGGATGGATAGAGGTTGCTTCATTATGTACCCTACCTGGTTTTGCCATCATGCTTTCAGGAAATCGTCTACCAGTAATTTTTCCCTCTTAGGATAAGGTTGACTCAGTAGAGAGGTCCATCTCTCAGTATTTCATATTTCCATACCTTCTATATCCATACAGTCTATGGACCTTTTAACACTCCAATTAAATATCTTGTAAAATACCAGTGTTCAAATTTCTCCTTGTTTCACCTCCTGGCAGTGTCTAAGATGAATTAACTGTGGGAGCAAGTGAAAGCTGAATAAGTTAGAAGCCACTGTTTATGATTAAGAAAAGGATAAAAAGTATGGATTATGCCACTATTTTATTTTTCCAGACCCCTTGGACTAAAACCTTTATTATTATTCTTGCTTGCAAGATATGAATTATCAGTCTCATTTATTGAGAAAACACAAAGAAGTGGCTAATGAACAAAACCATGCAGAAGTAAGTAGTTAATTTCAATATGATTTGAATTAGTGTCTGGCTATCCAAACTGAGATAATCTGTAAACTATCCATTAACAGCATAGGAAAAGAAGTAAGTTTATGGTACTCTTACTCCCTCAATAGCAAAGAAAGCACAGAATAGGATTCAGTAATGATTACTGAAGAAGGAAAACAGAGCAAAACTCACATGCTGGTATTTCGAGAGCTTTGATGTGACACTTTCATTCGCTGATGGTTTTCAAACAACACTTTTGTAGTCAGAATAAACTGACTATAATTTCTTTTTACTTTCTCTCCATGCTTGAGAATTAAAAAAAAACAAGGTGAGGTAAGTTGGTGAGCAGCAAAGTAGATTGAAGACAAGCTGGGAGTTAGCTGGCAGCAACTGGGGATTTGCACTTTTCTAGAGGAAAGTGATGCTAGCTCAGTGCCATCAGAAAAATAATGATATTGGCAAGGCGAAAAAATCCTTTAACTTTATCACATCTGGGCTGAAGAACAAAGTAAAAATTCTGGAGAACTAATGGCTGATGCTTCTCCATGCAAACAATAACCTAAATATCAAACTGGCTTGTGAAGAATATGTATGTATGTGTAGCTGTCTTTATATAAACATAATCATAAGTAATATGGAGTACACTGATCTGTAGCCATCCTGGAATTGTCTTGCTTTAACTGTGTCCGTTGCTGCAGTTACTGCTCTGTCCTTCACATATCTCTAGGGACATAGAACAAGACTTTGTCCTGTATCATTGAAAAAAGCAAGTGGTCTGCTTTTCCTCTTTGCATCTTGGAACAGTTTTTCATCTGACTTCAATAAGATTTGAATTGGATCAGATATGCATGACGAAAGCTCTTCACCAACAGCATGACGATTTAGTTCAGTAGATTTGTTGCTTCATTTGTATCTGTGTAAGGAAATTACTACTATGACCTCACACTTCAAATTGCCTTTAATAGGAAACATTTCCTGCTTACATATTTCCAAAGCCAAACTAAGTTTATGATAAGGATTATGTGTGGTGTTTGCAGTTGAAGGACACTGGACCATATGACTTAAATTGTCACTTTCAGTTGTATCTTCGTACCTTACTAAAAGCAGTTTTGTTTTGTTTTTCCTGTTGTTGTCAGAAGAAGATGAAGTTAAATCAGTTTTTATGTATTCAGCCACAGTGAAGTTGGGGAAAAAATTACAGGCCATGGTAATGTCAGCAGTCAATATTGTTTCTCTTCACTGAACTATAAACAAAATCATGAAACTAGTCTCCAAAAGGTCTCGATGACAGCTCTGGTAAATTCAAGCAATCTGGCTACAAAGATGAATAGTATTTTCCTGTCGCATATTCTATCTCTCTTTCTGTCTGTGAAGCTATTCAAATCTAATTAACCTAGTGTCAAACTCTCTGATTTCCCTCCAATAGTCTAACACAGGGCTCTAAACAATGCTGATTTTTTTATATAAACTTCTCTTAAAATATTTGTTTTTAATGTTTATTCTTTTTTTGCCTGTAGACCAAAATAAATTGTTACCTCAGGATTGTATGGCTCTGACAATGAAGCAGATGGCACCCACAGAAGGAAAAAAGTTTTTTGACTAATGCAGAAAGCATGTGTCTTGCCCTGGATCAACTTGGATATTAGCAACTCTCATTTTTGCCAGTCTTTCGTATTCCTCCACTTGGTAAAAATTCACTTCAGTCAAGACAGTGGAAATTTTGCCATTAACTTAAGTAGGGGTAAATTATCACTCTGTGTTTGTTAGCTACAAAATACTAATTTTGTTGAGCTGCATAGGAATTCCCAGAATGACTGCCTATCTTGCCCTGCAGTACTGACAATGGACCAACTCTTTTGCCATCCATATCCAGACAGTCAAGAGAATTGCATTGGATGCACCTTGCTGTAACAATTAGACCAGTGACATTAGATTGGTTTTATGTCTGTTGCTCTTAGGTTAAACGGGGTTTTACTCCATGCTTTGAGCTTGGTTTTATTTTAAATGTTGAAGGAAGTAGGAAAAAAGTTTTAAATAGGAAAACTATGAAGATAGAAAAGTTTTCCGGTTGTTAAATTTTACTAAGCAAAAGCTGTTTGGCCTTTTGGCCAAATACTGTAAAGCTCTAAGAAACCCATAGTTAACTGGCCTGAAAAACTTTGAGTGTGAAGAAAAAAAAGGGGTTGAGGTGCAGGAAGCAAAACAAACTTAAAACGACAGCCCTCCCCTTCAAATTACTGAATACCTGCAGCACTTTGGAAAAAATCTGTTTTTTTTTTTTTTTCTTAGTTCCCCAGTAAGTCAAAAACAAACACACCAAACCAAGTATTAGGTGTTGCTAACAAAAAAAGAAAGCTTCCTGTAACAAAGATATATAATCTTTATTTTTTTTCTATATTATCTTTATTCTAGTGTGGTCCATATAGCTACAGAAAGTTGACACAATAAAGCATTTTAAAGAGTATTTTGTGGGCCACCTCCTGTTCTCTGAATAAAGAACAATAAATTGAGAAGATTTTTGAGCAATAGCTTTATTGGGAGGAGTAAGTTATAGAGAAGTGCTTAAGAAGCACATAACTGTGAATGCAGCTTATGTTTCAAATATTTGCTTCCTTTTGAAGGTAACTGAAAGGCTTACCCTGTCTCCTAGCTCATGTAAAGTTCATATGATCATCATCTGGCTCCTTTAGAAAGGGAATCTATGCTGTAAATTCCTGGAATAGCTGGGAGCAGCTCTGTGCACTGTCCACGTTCTGTGCAAGAGTGATGACCGTCAACTATAGGCACGTCAGCTGATCCACAGAATGAAAAATAAATAATTAAGATATTGTAGTTGCAGTAAGCACTTCATCTATGCTGTGAGCCCACACCTTTGGTATGCATTCTTTTCCCAGCAATTGTCCTCCATCAAACATTTAATTTTCAAACCACTGGTATATATTGGAATGATATTTGAATGTATTGTTTCAAGATTTATTGCTTTAAGATGTCAATTGTAGCCATTGTTTATTTTATGAGGCTTCTATTAATTATCTAATTGATTTGGTTTATGTATTTATCTCAAGAGGTTTTTGCTCTGCTTCTGTAATTTGTATACTGGTATGAGCTCTGGAGTATGTGACATTTCATGTGCATACTTTTGACACCGGTATTGAATATTCTCTCATCTGAGAGTATCACTACCTATCTACACTGTGTTCTGTTTACATGTTATAGATACAAATTAGTAGTGCTGTCAGCTAACTGTTTTGGCAGGTATTTTACTGGTCAGTTAATGGTGACAGGACAAGTTTCTCCTGTGAAGGTACAGTTGCCACAGATGATATTTACACAGTAGGTTTTTGTGCTGGAAACCTGGACTACTAATGTAATAAGGTTGTTCAGGTCTCCCGTGACCATTCTAAGAGAGCACTAAGCATTTGAACCCTTGTGATTTTATTTTTGCTAGTGAGAATGTACTGGCTGTAGAAATCTGTACCATCCTGTAAAATTTAATTTTAACTGCATTTGAGCATTTCTGAATGCAAATTTTTATTGATCAGCACCTTTTAAGTTTTCCCCAAGGGCTCAGGATTGGAGTATTCACAGGGTGGTCCCCAAAAGGATGTGCTAGATCTCCTGCTTGGCAGGACACTGCAATATAGGACTTGTCCTGTCTGTTCTCACCTGCGTTAATGCAGGGCAGCCGAGGGGAATTGAAGTTGGTAAATGAATGTATTACCTTGCTGGTTTGAGTTCTGCCTTGGTTTTTCATTTTTGGCAAATGCTGAATTGATTGCAATAATTTTAGGTGTAAAAATACATTAACTCACATCATTCCTTAGAGGGACATTCACTAATTTTTAAGGATCTTCAAACAGTCTGTTTTTTTCCCCCCCCCGCTCCATTCTGAGGCTGAACTCTGTATTCTGATACCCATTTCAGTGTACCTGTCAGAATTCATATCTGAGAAGAGCTATAGTAAAGGAAAAGTTACATAGCTGGACAAATCAGGGTTAGAATCTTTTGTCAACAAAGTTTGAGTTAAAGTCTATATCCTATGGAACAGAAAAGTGGCCCTAGCGATGTTTTATTTAACTTTTTATCCAACTTATTTCTACCTTATCTATTTTCTACATATGACACACTTTGTATGGATGACCACCTGCTCTTATTGCCTAAACCAGCTGTTTAACTATGTTGCATTGTTGAGATAAGATTTTTGTACTTCCCTGAAGTGCTATAGTTTGTAGCCACTGATGCTTTTTAAAGTTCAAGTGCTTTTGAAGATAAGGCATATTGCAGACACAGCATGTGATGGAATAAGTGAACATAGAATGTGCTTTACTACCTGTTTGATCTTTCTAGATGCTGATAATCACTGGTGACATTACTGGGCTGGCTGCAGCAGGAGCTACAAAGCAAGGGGTGTTAGAGCATCTGATAGTAGGTAGAGTAAGAAAATATGGCTTAGAATCTTAAATACTGCTCAACACTAAAATATTATGGTCAAAGTTCTGCTCTCATTTGCACTGAAGGATATCCTTTGAAAACTGTTTGCCAGGTTTATCTAATGTGTTGCAGGCAAGAGTCTTGATTTAAACAATTTTTACTTGAATTAATTTATTGGTAATTAACACACTTCTGATCACTGATTTGGGTATTCAGGAAAAAAAAAAAACCACAAATAATTAAACACTTGAATATGTTTCTTCTCCAATTCCCAGACTCAACTTAAGCCAAACACCTCCCTCCCTCCTGCCCCCTTCCTAGTCTCAACTTGTCTCGTTGTCCTCATGTTACCCTTGGTCCTTCTCAATTCCTTTGAGCAAGCAGTTGTGTGTAACTGGTTCTGTCTACCAGGGTCACCCACAGGCCACCGCCCCTCGTGGTTTGCCCTGCCCTAGTGTGGGTCGTCCCTGGGCTGCAGTCCCTTGGGGTTGCCCCCTGGTGTGGATTGTCTGTTTCCAAGAGTGTCTCACCAGCTGCCTGTCCCCTCAGCTCTCTGTGTGTCTCTTTACATATCTCCTTGTGTCCTCCCTTGAGCAGCATTGCAACTCTAAACATACATTGTAACAAAGAGAGTTATCACAGACTAACTACCACAGCATCAGTAGCAGAAAATGAAAGCGCTATAAAAACTCTTTAATAATTTGTATGGACTATAACACACTTTTATCTACAACAGAGAAAATGTGCCACTTAATTGCTGCATGACTTAAGTGGTTTATCCAAGGGAACAGCATCTTTGATTACTTGAGGAGGCAGGTAGGTTCTCCAATGAAGGAATTAAATTGTATACTTAGACATGTGTTAGGAACAGACTCCTTAATCAGTGACTACTTAACAAAAAACAGCCTTTTTCTAGTTTGGACAAATTAACTTCAGTTTTTCTTTAGTAAAATAAACACCCAGGTAAGTATTTTGGTAGGTAAGAAACTAATTGTAGTGATCAGTTTATTTTTGAAATTTTTGTTTCAAATAAAATGTTTAGAAGTTGCTCAGATAAAGCTGGAAATTGGGCACAGTCTGATTTCGCTTGTGCTTATGAAAAACTGACTGTTTTGTCCCTTTTCTCTAAACATGTCTAGTTATGATGAGGGAGTCTGTTAACCATCATTGCCTTGCCTCTGTTAATACTGCAATGATTGTTTTTATAAAAACAGAATATAATCCTGCATTTGTTGTCTCCATTATTTGTGCCCAGGCCTCCAGCACTGGAACAGTTTAAACACCTTGGAGCAGAGCCTCTAGAAGGAGATACTGCTGACACAGGAGAGTGTGTTGAGGGTTATGCAAAAGAAATGTGCCAAGAATATACTGAGGCAGAACTGGTATTATTTGCCAAATAGTGTAAAGAGGCAGATATTGATATTAGTACAGCCCTTATACCAGGTTAGATATTGCTTATAACTATTGCAGAGCCTAAACATATGCCCCTACTAATATAATATACTTAGTGAAATACGCATTTATCTAGATATTCGGACTCAATATGATCATTATTTTATATTTTCTTCTGGAAGCACCCATGTGTATTATATATCTACTCAATTAACCTCTTTATTTCCAGTTAGTATAATTAATCTTGTTTGGTTTGCTTTCTTAAATGTGCAGGTGGGGAAGAAAGCTCTGATTCTAATAGCTAAGGATGATGGAGTCACTGAAAAAATGATCAGTAATTGTGGAGCTGAGGCTGGAGGTAAAGCAGAAATGACTTTTCCTAGAGAACTTCACATTTGTAAGGTGTGTAGATTACATATCAGAACTTAGAAATAACTGAGGTGCGGGGGAAATTCAAATATCAGTATTGCTTTAAGAAATAAAAAAAAGTAATCTTTGTTATAATAATAAAGAGTCTTTTCCTTGATGACACAGTATGTCTGTCATGGAATTTTTACCAATGTGTTATAGAGTACTAAAGCAGAGTCTTTTCTTTCATAAGTAATGAAACCACAGATTGGAATATTATCCAGACACCATTCCATCCTTGAAAGTTTTATGCATTGTGACTTTTATAAGCATGGTAATATCATTTTAGACAATAATACCAAAAATGCCCCTAAATTCATCCCTAGAGCTTTATTAACAAGACATTTAAGCTGTCCAATTCCAAAAACAGAAAAGAGTAAATTCAATTTAGAGATTTATTTTCAACATTTTTAAAAGATGTTGTTGTGTCACTATTTTACAATATGAACGGTAGGTTTTAAGCCAAGATTATCATTTTTAGATGAAGATTAAGTTCAGATGTGATCTAGAAAAGTCATGCCATGTGTAATGGTGAAATGATATAAAGGTGCAATTATTTGTTTACTGCCAGAACATATATTGAAACATTGTCTAAACAATTTACATCTTACTACTTTTTTTTTTTTCCTCAGAACAATGCAGTCTTAAGTTTGAGACTGTTTTCAAAATATATGAAAGTGTAACCAATCTTAAACTTTTTCTTTCATTATCTCTTCAGGGGTCACATTTCCAACTTAGTTACAGGGATATTTTTCTTTTTAAATGGAAGATTATTTTTCTGTAACGATTTGGTTCTAACAGTCATAACCTGAAGAATGACACACATAATGAAACTGATGAAATCAAGGCTGTTCATAAACTTGCTGGCTTACAATGATGTTCTTTTAGAAGGGCCTGACTTTGTCCCTTGATTTTGCATCTCCAGGGCTTTGTGCTAGATTGGTTGTTAAAACTGTTTTAAATCAGTAATGCTGGGTCTTGATTAAAGATAGTGAAGTATGCAAAATTCCCAACTCTACAGTTTGCAGAACTGATGAGAAATTTGTTATCATTGTTTAATTTAATGGAAAAAAGGCCAGTTTTGCCTTTTTCTCTGGGGGAAAGAAATATTTCTGCTGAAAATTTGAAGTACTTAGTTTTCATGTAGATCTTTCCAAACTTAAGTATTCCTGTTACTGAACCATTTCCAAGTATTTTGTTCTGGGTCAGCTTGTATCTGCTGAAGCTCATCTAGTATCACATATAATCAACAGTTTGGATATTGCTTTCCCGTCCTCCCCATGTGTGCTGCCTAGATTTTCTGCCTAGACTTTAAGTCCCATATTGCTCTGTTTTGTTGGTATAGCAGTGGGCTTTTTAGGCATGCAGAAGGCCTGCATGTATGCCATGTGGCTTGAAGGTTTGTTCTGACTATTCATTTAAATACCCAGCTTACATAGTCGGAAAACTTATCCAAGTTGTGAGATTCCTGCAGCATGAAAAAATTCAAATACTATTATGCATAATGAGAAAAATCTTCTAGGTACCTGCTATTCTCTGCCTTACTGTCTTTAGGAATAGCTGTAATGCTTCATTTTTTCCTCCTTGTAGTACTGTCATTTGTTTTCCTTTGTAAAGAGTCATTACTTGAAGCAATTAAAAATGCTGTTAATTCAGTAAGTGGTAATTTTCCTGAAGTGGAAAAGGCAAGGCATCTCTCAATAGGAAACAACTTGGGAAGTGGGGCATAAAGCAATAGCAGAATACTTGCAGCCTTCATAGTCTATTTTCCTCTAGATAGCCGATACACACACTGGCCCATTCTGGCAAGCTAGATGAAAAGAACTTTCTGATTAAAAGCATTTCAATTTCACCTTGTTTTGACTTCAGTGGCTGCCATACTTGACTGTCATGTTATGACTTCCTCCGGGATGTCTGTTGAAGCCAACATGTGTGACTGCGTATGGGATGAACTGGCAACTGCAATGTCCAGATGGCTATCCTGGAATGATGCAATGAAAAGAAGAAATAATCATTTAGAGCACAGCATTCAAGATCAGAATTCAGTATAAGTTGTTTTCAGAGCATAGTGTTAAAAAAAAATTTTTTTTTGATGGTCTGCATTCATAATAATATGAAAGGATGTTAAAGAAACATGATCTTCATCCAGATGTACTTGCAAAGAATTTAAGTATGAAGGTACCTATATCTTCTTCCTGGGGATTGACTGGAGTACAATTAATCTGGGAAACACATTGTGCAATGTGATTCTTATCAGACAATCATGAGGTGTTTTCAAATTTGAAGTAGTAGTTGATTTCTTATTCTCAAAAATAAGCACCATATGGTTTTGCACTAGTTCCCTGACTGGCCTCCCAGCTCATTTGGTCTCTGGCTTCCTGACAAAATTGCTGGCTTTCTTTGGTCATGCATCAGAGTAAGCTATTAGTTTTAAACAGAACCCTTAACTTGTAAAACAAAGTTTTAGTAATTCATGTCTACAGTAATATGCAAATTTGATTTACTAACATGTATAAAACAGGCATTGAATCTGTGGAGAACATGTGAAATCTTTCCAAGATAATACATGAGAGCTTTGACAACTATTTATTTTTCTTTCTCATCAGGGTGTGGTGAACACTGGTTACACAGACTTGCCAAGTAGAATGGCTACTCAAGCCAGTAGCATTTATTCCTATAACATCTTGAAATTATTAAAGCTATTTCTCCTGACAAAGAATATTTTCATTTTGAACAAAAGGATGACTTAGATTATGGGGCTATTGATCATGTCACTAGAAGAATTTTGGTAATGAAGGTGAGTTTCGACACCATTTAAACATTTTTGATAAAAAAATGTATTGTATGAAAGCAGAGATTTTGTTAGTGAATTTAGCTGTTCCATGAAAAACTGTCATTCAATGTCCACATGATAATGTGAACTGAGTTTCTTGCATGTTTCAAACACTGAAATAGGGCAAAAATAGATTTATAAAAGTTTTGGTACTGTAAAATCAACGTTGCACTTTGAACTTGTGCTTTTTAAAGAGTGCATTACTGAGAGTCAGCCCATTTGCTGAGCTACTGAAGTGTACCTTAAGAAATGTAACTTCAAGTGCCAGATAGTATATGGACTCAACAGTATGTATTGAACAAAGGTGCTATGGCAGGTAGGAGGAATAGCTGAGCTGCGTGTGATACTCAAAAGGACTTGAAGTAGTATAAGTACTAGAAAGGTCAAATGTTTTGATGCTATTTTGTCTCTCTGCCAAGGTCAGGAAAGGTAGAGCGTTGTTGCTTATAAGGACACAGTGATTTTCTCTTGAAACAATCAGGCAGTTAGCCTCAGAATATGAAATGAATTTCAGCCCTGATATGACATCATTAGGCTATATCCTGCATAGTCTCTGTAGCAGCAGTAGCCATTATACCTTCCTACATCTTTTGACTCCTTATTCTGGGGAAGAGAAAAGGAACTAGATGTGCAGTTAAATTGGGAGGCAGCCTTGAAATATAAGATAAATGAGATTGCTTATATGGTGGCTGTGACTTTCTGTATGCAAGATGTTTCTTTAGACAGACAGACTTCAGTTATGTTTATTTTGGATGTAGTAGAGAGCAAGGTTTAATTTCTGTTGTCACGGTGAGGTAAGATTGACAGGAATCCATATCTGCCTGCAGGTAGCATTAAACCAAAGTACATTCATACTAAACAAATGTTGGCAAACTGGGATTACTGTTTGAAAGAAAGTGTTTGTAAGGAGAAGCATATTCATGCCAGTTTTTAAGGAATGTAGTTTAGGGCTTAGGTTTTCTTGTTTAATCTTGGGGTGGGGGGGAAGATGGGGTTTGTTGTTTTTCTCCAAAGTGTCAAGCATATTATATCTGAAATACACCAGGCCAAATTTGGTGCAGTAAGAACACAAAGATGGTTTTTACAACTGACTGAATTCAATGATCAGTACTATTTTATGAAGGCTTATTATTGTCGGTATAAGGTAAGGGCCAAATCCCATTCTATTTACTCGTGTGAGTAATCCCACCAATTTCAGAAGGACAAGTGAGTAACCACTACAACTTTCACTGAATCGTCAATGAGTCATAAGGTAAAGAAATGCAAGATACTGTAGAAACAGGAAGATAAGGTCTGATTTCCAGAACCTCTCCCAAAAACAGCCTCACCTTCTATATCCATATTAAAAAAAATAAAAAGAAAAAAGAAATAGCCATGCTCTTAATGGTGAACATGGCTGGAATTTATATAAAAGGTACAAGGGAATTCATTAATCTGTATTTGTTGTAGTCAGTTTGTCATTTAAATCATAAGCCATGTTACGAAGACATTTAAATCATGAGCCACGTTATGAATAATTGTGTAAAAATAAAATTAACTCCTGGAAGGTAATGTGGCTTAACACTGAAAAGTAGCAGGCAGTGGTATGCCAGGGTTGCTAATATATCATGTTGCTTTCCAACTCAATGAAAGGCTTAAAATTCAACTTTTCAAGATCCTTGGTGAATCATTGTATACCTCTTGTTAGCAAGAAACTTCTGATATTAATTATATGTGCAATAAAGAGCCAATATGATATAGGTTAGCAACCCAATCCAGGCCCAGTTGAAATTAACATAGACTGTTCTCAGAAGCTTTTGATTCGGGGCCTGTATATACTGCATAACTCCAGATGTCATTATCTGTGTTGAAATGTATGTATGAAGTGGAAAATGAATCATATAGCAAGGTTTTGATTATGTTGAATAACGTTTTCCTCATAAACAAGATTGTGCTTTTCACCTTAACTCCCTTTAAAAACAGTGATAGAATGAGAAAAGGGTAATACAAATGATAGCAGAAAAGGATACATATAGCACAGCTTGTCAAGGGTTCATGACCTTCAAAGCTCCTGTACGAAGTAAGCGAGTAACAGTAGAAATATCTGTTAGTTTAAGAAAAGCAATTTTTTCCCTTGGTACAGGAAGTTGATCTTAAAGGAATAAAAAAGAGAAAGAAGCCTGTTTCAGTTAGTGAATCATTCCATTGCCAAGTTCTGCATAGCGTCTGAAAGGCCATCCTTACTGCCTCCTTCTGGGGTCACTGACTCGGAACGTTTCATCCAGAGTATTATCTTGTACATGCCCAAGTTTTGAGATCTAGTTTCTATTATTAAAGTTAGGCAATTTGTATACAAGTTTTAAAGTTTTGATTAAAACTTCCTAAAATGATAATCCAACTGAAAATTAATCTCCTGTGAGCAGTAAGAGCCAGACTCTGGTATTCCTTCTACATTGCGTTTTTTCTTGATCAGAGAAATTCATATTGGTACATCGATTTGCTCAGAGCATACTTGGATATATTGTAACAAAACATTGTGCAAGTGATGACAAAATGTGTCTCCAAGTAGAGTATCTTATTATTTTCGTATTATTTCAGATTAATGAAATGGTCTAGTCTTTTCCTAAACAGGGAAAAACATTTCCTTAAACCCCCAACACATGGTCAGAGAAACTAGTACTGGGAGCAATAATATTTTCTCCCAAGGAAGTACTGTTGAACTGTTTGTGTGGTCTACATCTTTTAATAATGTTCAGATGCTACACTGTGGTCTGTATTCCTACTAAAGCAGTAAAGGTTGTGAGAAGTCACTGGGGAATTTGACATATTTCTTTCTTTCTTTTTTTTTTTTTTTAATGAACTATTTTTCCATATTTGACCAAGTGGAGATTTTCTTTCTCTCTTTCTCTCTTTCTCTCTTTCTTTCTTTCTCTCTTTCTCTCTTTCTCTCTTTCTCTCTGTCTTTCATTTCCTTTCATTTCATTTTTTTTTAAAGATATGTTGTTTAGCAATCCCATATGCATCTGTAGGACTCTGGGGACCCCACTTCATCTCCAGGCTGACAAAGATTCTGTTATTCCAAAACTAGTTTTCTGACAAAATCAGGGTATACAAGTTAGGCATGTTAAAGCATGGGCAGGAAATGCCTTCTGCTGCCATGGGTGTCAGTAACACAGCTTCAGTGGAAATAGGGCTTGGGTTCTGTGCCTGGTTTTATTTTATGATTAATGAAGAAAAGTGCTTTTTATTCTTCTGAGTGTCTATATATTTTTTTTTATTTTTATTTTTTTTTAATAGGCTTGGCAGGTATTTTAGGACTAACTCTTCTCTCCTCATTTTGCTTTTACTGAAATGATGACCAGATTTGTTCTTGCTTGAAACAGTGGTTATCACACTACCCAGGGAGTCACACCTGCCATCCATTTGCCTCTCATATCGGTTACAAATGCAATTTCTGGTAACTGTACTGTCTGCTTCTTTCTTCTCTTGTGTGCTTCATTATGACAGAATTGAGTTGAATTTCATTAGGGGAGACCTATAGGAATTTTGAACAGAAGGAAGTTAATGACTCACCCTAAGTGAATTACAAATGAGATTAGGAGTTATACCTCAAAACTTCTACTCCAGGTACTAACCAATGCTGTTTTCATCACACATCCATGATGCATGTTCATACACAGAAATTTTAGTGGCAACCAAAGGATTGTATAATGATCATTGCTTTTAAATATAGGAAAGCCAATATAAACATTAGCCTTGCATTTATACCCACTGTATCCGTAGTAAATATAGATATATTTGTGAGCAATGGGATGACTAGAGATGATATTTAACAAAATTAATGAGAATAAAACCCACTTTCGTATTTCAGTTTGATTACAATTGCACTGAGATTACCCCTCCATAGAGAGGGTTTCCAGCTGGAAACTTCTCTAATACTGGGTAATTAGTTTAACAATTTTTTTAATCAGTAGGTTTGTCATGCCGGTTAGGACCTTCTTTGTAGGTGCAAATGTAGCAGATCTTATAAGCCAGCTAGCCAGTTTCTTAGTGAGTTTGGAACAGTCATCTGTGGTCAACCAATGACTTGATATAAATGGGAGAGAGACACTGGAAACACAATTAAATTTTTTCAGTGATTAAAGACAAGAATCTTCATGCTAGCATTTTGTAAAGTACTTCTGAAGACCATGTAAAGGAACAAAGTCTGCACGGGTAGGAATGAAAAATGTGTTTAGATTTACTAGGAACTGGGAAACCTATGGAATAGGTGCAGCTTACAACAGAAGGATGGATTCCATCTAATGGAAGATGAAAGGCTATTGGCACTTAATAAAAAGATTAAGAGGGAACTTTTAAAACTCCAGACCAGAGAAAACAAATTAGATGACATCATCTAAAGTGAAGCTCTGTAGCTCTGAAGAAAAAAAGAGGTAGAACTTGATATATTTACTGTAAAAAATAGCATAAACAGTCAATACAAAGTCCCTTCTAAGTAGAACCTGAAAAAATCAAGTAAACATACCATACGTGGTACCATAGCCATGCTACACGATTAGGAAATACAATGGATCAGGAAGGCCTGACTTTGAAAGAGAATAAGAAAGCCATTTAAGGAGAGGACAACTATTTACCAAAATCAAAAATGTTCCTACCAAAAGAAGGTAAAGTTTGACACAATATGAGAACTGAATTTGCAATGGGAATAAGTTGCAGAATACAAAATGGGACAGAACAATTTTAACATAAAGGGATAAACAGAATAAGAAAATGTACTCAGGAGTTTTTACTTGCTCATTCTTACATGTAAAATTTATGTTCCCAACAGAGAGTTTCTTAATTACATGGAGAAAGTTGCATGTGTTCAAATGACCTACAGATCCTTCAGAATATAATTATCTCTACTTGCTCCCTGAAGCAGTGTTTGTAAGAGGATATGGTACCTCTCTATGCCATTGGACATAACATTAAACAGGTTAGTCAATGTTTTCTTTTGTTCAATGGTTAAGTAATCCAAAACTAGCAGGGTGGTCTTGGCTAGCAAAGCTAGTCACACCAGCAAGCAAAGGGCCTGATTCTGGCTGAGACATTAGTGCTATAAGCAGTGAGGAATGAGGGGTATGTGCAGAATCAGGCCCTCCAGGAAAACTCTTCACTTATATGGGCAAGTATTTGCCATCCCTCTTCATTAGATCATGGAATCTCTTATCCCTAGGGCCAAGGAGACAATTTTATAGGCTTTTTGTCTTCTACTGTCCTTATTTGAGCATATTCCTTTTTGACTGTGCTATGTTTAATTCAAGGAAAAACAGCTTTGCATTTCCAGTTCCATGACATTCAGTCAGTTACAAAGTGACAACTAATTCATCAAAGAACCTAATTTATTTGCAGAAGTGCCAATCTGTATCTAGTGTAAGTATATCAGGAGAGACACCATGTCTACTTTTACTTGTTATTTTTTAGCCCACCTCCAGATACATGTGTTCAAAACTTACTAAAAGTGAGCTATTTCTTATTAAAGGTAGAATTTCATTGGCAATTATCTTTACTAAAGACACAGAAAGGAAGTATTTTGGAAAGAAAACAATCTTATAGTAATCAGAACTGAACTGGTTCTCTTATCTGCCCTTAGGGCTTCCTACATCCTAGAAGAGTTCAGCACCAAATCTGGAAGAAATGAAGTGTCAGACTTCATTAATTCTTTAAAGTTGTTTTTTTTTTTCTTTTCTTTTTTTTTCTTTTCCACTGAAGAAAGATCTGATGGATGTACTGGAACTTATCAGAAGGTCACATGGCAGTCAGTGTACATAATAACAAAGGTTATCATCCAAACAGTTGTTTCACAGGTTTGTATTGAAACCCCATTCTTTGCAATGATATTAACAGACAAGAATAGGTCATAATGTGTATTAAAAGAACTAAGTAAAACATTTGCTTCTATGCTGTAATACACTGAAGTACCTGATCAATTAAATCTTACATGTAATAAATGCCTCAAAGAGTGAGAGAGCTCAGATTGAACTGAAAACAGTAGCAGATTTTTTCAGTTTATATTCTACACACAAATAAAGGACTCTCAAATTCTTACACTTAGACTTTTACCTGATTCATTATGAGGACTGGATTAACAGTCAGGTCAACGCTGGGTCAAAATTATGTGCTGCATTGTTCCTCCTTAAAGAGAAGGTGTAAGGTCACTGAAGCTAATATTTTTTCCAGTTGTATAAATGAGTACTTGAGTACTTATGAGGTGTGTTCTGGGAAGCTTGTTATGTTGCTTTCTGCTTCATTATGTTTCTTCTCTTCCACAGGCCATAATACAAGCCACAGCAACACAGTCATTCAGCTTCTGTTTAACCCCAAATCTTCTCAGGATACAGTCTCTATAAAGCTTCATCTCAGTGTTATTAATGCCTTTACACGACAGCTTGCCTTTTGTCAAACTTAAGTTTTTGGACTTAGACTTCTGAAAAGCCCATAAATATTTCTTGAGGATATCAGCAAATACATGGTCTTCAGCCTTTCTGAATGTTGTAAGGATGTTGTTGAATGGCTAAACCTGTCTGTTAGCTGTGTGATTTCAGCATCATAGATTTTTCTGACTGTATCATTTTGGATCATACTTTCAACTCATTCAGTGATGCAGGTTAAAAGACAATTATTATTTGAAATAGTCACCTTGTATTTTTTAAATATCATAATGAAGACCACATGTTTACTAAATCTGGTCATACAGGACTTTCAGAATGTTTTGTATAGCAAAACATTTTAAAATTCAAAATACAAGAAAATCAGAACTTTATATTTAGCTTGATTAAAATATACCTTTTTCTACCCATAAAGAATCTTATGGCTAAAACAGTTTTACATTTGTCCACTGAAGGGCAAACTACCAGAGGTATGATATCTTTCAGCTTGAACTAATGTGATAAGTATTTTTCTCTTGGGACAGAATACTAAGAACTAAGCCTGAAAGCAATAAAGAATAAAGCAATAACTGAGGCATTGTAGACTAATATTAGAAAACAATACATCAGTGTTTATGATAATTGAAAACGTACTCAAATATGTGTCAATGGATCCTGGAACTGAGTTTCTGGGATGATAATTAGTTTCATGGTTTGCTTGGTGGATTGGTGTCATAAATACAGAAAACAGAAAATGTGAAAGGAAGCAATGTGCAGAAGTCATATAATCAGAAAAGGATATTCACTTGCATTAATAAACAGAAGAAGAAATCTTTCTTATATTTGAAGAAAAAATATTAAATATTAGTTCTCAGTCTTCCTGGAGATTATAAAAGCCTTTCAATGCCTTTATATTCCTTTACAAACAATAAAGCTTGAAGCACAGCTGTGCTACGTGTTCACTTTTTCTTTGCTTTTTCAAATGATGTATTTCAGCTCAGGTGTGTGGTGTGCAGGTGTACTGGCGGAGTTGTCTAGCCAGAACATTTCTGGTCTGGACTTGGAAAATGCCCTTGGTGTGAGTGTGATAGCTGGAGGGTCAGGTGTGAGCAGTACAGGGGGGCACTCAAACCATCACCAGCAGTGCTTGCACAGATATCAACTGCCTCAGGTGGTCTGAATTTGAATTTGCAGGAGAAAAAATATTTGAAAATTTCACTTTTAATGCTGGTTCTCTAAGGGGGATTTTATGCCTAGTACTGCGGAGGCCAATAGAAATCCTCAAAGGTTGAGGTTGAAGAGAGAAGAGGGAAAGGCACTACTACTTTGCCAGTTGGTCATTACGTTGTGGCAGTCTTCTAATGCTTCCAGAGGCACTTTGCATCCCTTGATTCTCTGTAGGCAAAATGTGTTTGGAAACTCCAATGGGTGCTTCCATACAACTCTGCCCTGCATAGGAAACTGTCACTTCAAAAGCGCTGTTCTGGCTCACTTTCTTACAAGCTGTCGTCCTAAAATGTTCTAGCAATGTATTTTTGGAAAAGACTTAATTAAGTTAAAATTTCCTATAACTATTATATTTCTATTTCATTGTAGGAAAAGGAAAACAACGTTAAAAAGTAAACAGTCCTTTCTTGCTCAACAGTCTGTTTATGCTTTGAGTATGAAACACAATGTAATGTTTTATCTTGGAACTAAATCATCTCATTTTGCAGGTTTTACTATTGCGAAACAAATTGAAATCTCTGACTTTCCTCAGCTTGTAGCTGCATTTCACAGTCTGGTTGGTTTGGCAGCAGGTCTTACATGTGTTGCCGAGTACGTGATTGAATATCCCCACCTTGACATTCACCCTTCAGCCAATGTTCTCAAAATCTGGGCACTATATTGGAGTGTAACTTTCAGTGCTTATTGAGTGGTTTAGGAAAAACTGTTAGGTACTCTTCAGTCTGTCACATGAAGTTTAGGATGAAGTTCCCTAGAAGACTCACCACCTCTGAAAACGCAGTTGAATCCTAGAAGGAGGTGGGGGCTGGCTGATTCTCTTAGTTCCTTTGGGACAGGAAGTAGCCTTATACAACCTAGTCTAACAAATTTGATAAGACTGGAAAACAAAGAACAGGGTGGTAGTGACTGATTAAGAGAGATGTCGATGTTGGTCTCAAGGATTTCTGTTGCTGGATGTGCTAAAGAGTTTGAGTCTCACCTAAATTCCATACAGCCTTACTCCTAAGATTCTGACGTGAACAACTAGTGGCTAGAGACATCATAGTAAGAGGTCTTTTAGGTATGTATTATGTATCAATTATTTCCACTTTATGATAATGTACAGCTACTGATGTTTCATGTTTTGAATTACTGAGTCCTATTTGCTACCACAAAATAATCATATATCTAACTACTTTTGTTTTTTCATAATTTATACATTAACAAGGTCCAAATAGAAGGAATCCAGGCTCTCCTCAGTGGCGCCTCGTGCCAGGACAAGAGGCAATGGGCACGAGCTGGAACACAAGAGGCTCTGTCTAAATATCAGGAATCACTTCTGTACTGTGTGGGTGACAGAGCACTGGAACAGGTTGCCCAGAGAGGTTGTGGAGCCTCCCTCCTTGGAGATCTTAAAAAACTACCTGAATATGGTCCTGGACAACCTGCTCTGGGTGTCCCTGCTTACATAGGGGTAATGGACCAGATGACCTCCAGAGGTTCCTTCCAGCCTTAACCATTCTGTGATTCTGTGAATTGTGGAGTATGGCAGAAACTGAAGCACATCCATTTCTGAGAACTCCTTCAAAAAAATCCTACATTTTTGTCTAGTATCTGCAATACATGTTTCTTTCTTCCAGCTAAATTAATTTCCCTAGAGAGCAGTATCTTTGGTATTTTTATTCTGTATCTGTAGCTTGTCTTGATTTCCAGTGCATTAGCATTAAAAATATTTTAGTGCTAGACTCAGTACAGTGTTAGAGCAGCCAAGTTTGCTGAACTCGGCACTGCTTCTACCTGGGCACCGCTAGTTGAAGATGCTGGCTAGCTGACAGCATCTGTGGCTGGTATGGTAACTTTTATGTTGGATCCAAGCTACACCCCTGGATTAGCGAGTAGTCTTGGTGATACAACACTCTACTCAGTTATGGTAACAGTATCAAGAGAGCAATTCTTGAACCTCTTCACTTGCAAATAAAATTAATGTAAGGGTTTTGCAAGCACATCCAGCACTTGTGGAATGCTAGCCATAATGCAGTCTTGCACATTAACTGAAAAATTTGGCATAAATTATGAGGAATCAACAAAGCACTCTGCAGAAAGTTTGTCTAGCCCTATAGAAATTCTGTAACAAGTCTGCAAGGCCCTGCAGGATCCCACAAACAACACTTCAGAGATCCAAAACATTGTAGCCAGCAGCAGTGCTGTAAAATAAGCTGTGGATGTTTATCTACTCATATGTATATATAATCCTAGCCATTGCTGTAACTATGGACCAGTTTTGGAAAGAAAGAAAGGAGTAGGTGTCTTATCCTGCAAAATAACTGAAATAATGAAATCCTGAATTATTTCAGCTTCTATTATGTCTGCATAATCTTTCAGCAAAAATTCTGAGGGCATATCTGTTTGCATGACCAAACCCAAAATACATAAATAATGATAATAGATAAGCATCTTCCACTAACTGGGTGTTTGAATCAACTTTTGTTTGCTTTTGTTGCACTTATTTAATATTTTAAGAATTATATCATTTATTGAAATAAAAATTTCATTTTTCTTTCCCTTATGTGGTGTTTACTAAATTGCAGGGAGTGACGCTGATAGTAACTTAGGTAAAGCAGGTATGTCTGTTGGTATTAAAATAACCACCCACCCTGGTTGATCTTTGTGTGCAGAAGAATTTCTTCCACAAGTCTTGACAGTTGTGGGTACCTTGATTGGTTCCTCTGGATGGAGCTATCCTGTCATACAACATGTATGGTAAGGAAATACCACTAGTTTGGACCCTTTTTTTGTGTGTGTGTGAAATAAAACTAGAGCATCTACTTTGGAAACTTAAAAATAAGATGGTGCAGGAAACTGGATGACTGGACTGGTTTCCAGTGAGAATTCTGCTCATAATGGTAGTAAATAATGACAAGTTATGACAACTGGGTGAACATCTGGTTGGTTTTCTAGACTGAGGATTTGGCAAATGAGCTCCTTAAATGCTGAGGACAGCAAACAAATCGGAATACATCTAGACCGCATGGTATGGAGCCGTATAGAGATATCCAGCCTACTCAAGGATTGCAAGCAGTATATGTGTACTAGGGCAGCACTTAACCATTTTTTACCCTGCTTTTTAATAACTTCCATGTGGTGCTTCACTGTACAGTGTAAACATGCAAACAATTCCTGCTGGTCACAGGCATGGTGGAGTGGGCATTGACTGGGACTCACACATAGGCATGGTGACTAAACTACTGCTCTTGAGAGAGTTGATTCTTTCAGATCATAGTGGTGGTCTAAGAGAGTTTGCATAGCTTTGCATGAGTTGTAGCCATTCTGCATGTAAACAGTTTCTAGTACACTACATCTGGCACTTGAACTTTAAAAACAATTAGAAAAAGAAATAACAGCAATGTTATTTACTTGTAAAACCAACAATGTAAGTTAATATTTTAAAAAAAGGTGAACAGTTTTCACTTAAGGATCTTGCCCAGCAGCCACCTTTGAGGAAATGGGAAATGTGCTGTTTCATAACAAGCAAGAAGGGAGATGTTATTTAAACAAAGAATGTCTTTGTTTTCCTAGGGAAAAATATTAAGGTAGTTTTGGGAGGAGAAGAATTTTTTTTTAAAATGGCTGAAAAACAAGGTTGTCTCAAAGGCATGTCTGAAAATGTCTTCAAAATGTATGATTTTNNTTAAAAAGTTTTTGTTTTTTGCCAAAAAAAAAGTTGAAACTTTAAAAAAAAAAAAAAAAAAAAAAAGCAATGCAATACTGAACTATTGAACCGTTGCTGTGTATCAGCTTCACAGCTTGTTAAAGTAAACTATAATGAGCTGAAGAATAATGCAGACTGCCTTCCCAAACAAACTATATGGGTATTTACAGCAAATGAACTATTTATTTTGGTTTTCTTTTAGGGGAATCAGAACTGTTGTTTTAATCAATATCCTCATTTAATACATTCACATTTAGGGCATGTCTTTGCTAAATGTCATTTGGGGTGGATATGGGACAACATCTACAGGAGGTAAACCTACGGAAATTGTTGGAACTCCAACTGAATTTGGATTAGATCAAGCTATTGAAATGATAAAGGAGTC
>VXAL01009666.1:46906-58885 GCA_013399475.1 Chauna torquata | reverse complement strand
ATCCAAACATTTTCCCATCAATATATATATATATTTTAAATATCTCTTCAGAAATATATGTGGCTCCAATGTCTTATGACATCTGATATTATATTCATATCTACACTGATCTTCATTGCATTGAATACTGAAAGTATTTTTAAAAACCCAAGCTCTACATATTTCAACATCAATACCATCCTTGCTCTTCATGAATTTAATGCATCATCTAATTCCATTAACCTTGCTTTGTTTTACTTGTTCTGCTGAACATCCTGCATTTTTTGTTTGTTTCTTTGTTTTGCTATCTAATTTCAAGTAGTGTCTGTGTAGATCTTGGAAACAAACTACGTAAGAAGTCTCCTTGAATCTTTTAAAATTAGTGACAGATGCACATTTTACTGATAAAATGACTTGATGGCAGAAAGGTTATCAAGTAATGCAATGACATTACAGTATACTTAAACTTGTTATACTCAAGATCTTCCTTAAAGATAAATAGTAAGAGTACCTTATCAATAAGTAAAGCCAAGAATTCATTGTTAATATAAATGAAGTCTAGCCATTATTAATCTAGATGTCATTTCTGGCAAAAAAAAGAAAGAATGCAGTTACAGTTGTTGTGCACACACTTCTCAGATTCAGACCATTTTTGAGTTATGCTCACCCTCCCAATTTTCATCTGGGCCCTAAGGTTGGTGGTTTCATTCTGGTATGGGTGGCAATGGGGTTGAAGGGGAGTTGTCGGCTTCTGGAGCCCTTTGCTGGGATGAATAAGATATTCATGTTGATGGATCCTCCTTCCTTGCTCTAGGATCCGGCTGTGGTGATTTTGACATATTTGCTAAAACTTTTACATCTTTAATCTTTCTTCGTTGGTCTGCAGCTCCATGTTACATCCACGTTCAGTATGTATGGTGCCCTTTACATATGTTAGATATTATTTTTTGTTCTCTTTGTTACCCAAAAACCAATTTTGTCCAGTTCCAAGTCCGCATTCACTTAACTGATGATGGGTGAGTTGCTTAGAGCTGTGGTGTCTCCAGCGGCACACCTGTGCTCCGTGTCTTATAACCCCATGCCTGAGCTCCTCTACACTACTTCCTGCATCCCCACTTCGCAAGTCCTCTACTATCATAGCAGGCCTGTCTTTCTCTACACTACTTCATTGTGTTAGAGCTGTAAATAACTATTTATGTGCAGAATAACTGCTTATTACAACTGCGATTGTACCACTTTAAAAGTAGAGCCCTAGGCACCTGATCAATTACAGAAATTGCTGTCACAGGTAAACCAAACAAAACAAAGCTGCAGGTAGGTCAAGAAAAATTCAGACAGAGCAGGCCAGACAAGCTTCAGAAGACCTGAGGCCCTGCAGACTCAGTACAAAGCTCATGGCTTGTTACTAGCATTAACAATACCAAATTACTGGGCTTCATCATTGCCAACTGTTCTGCTCTAATACTCTTTTTTGACTAGAAAGTCATGAAACAGAGGTGCCATGGGGAAATTTAGGTTTGAGGTGGGCACAGGGACACACCACTCAATTGCATAACATTTGAAATTTGTTTATAAAGTAACATGGATATAGTGGGTAGATTGTGATTTCTATTCCAAGGTCTCTGTCCTATGACACACACAGGCACTTTCTGCACAGAATACACACTCACATGAAACCCTGTGGTCCAGCTGTGACTGGCACTATAGATTTGAGGAAACAAAACATTCACTCCAACCTTTCAATGATTTGGATGGTGGTCTGGCTATCACTTGCAACAGCTCAAGCCTAGGCTCAATCTTCTTCAAGATGTTGGATGTCCATGAATTTATTCCCACCAAAGGGCTGTCGTTTTCATTATTTTTTGCTTTCCAGCTGAACATTGCTGTTACCAAATCAAGCTGCAGTGAATGGAGAATAACTTGTTGCCTAAGTCTTGCAACTCAGAAAAAAAGGACAAACTTAAATTTCTAAAAGCAAACAAAACAAAACAAAACAGGTTAAGAATAAACTCCAAGGTAAAAGACTGGTGCGGAGGTGGGGAACAGGTTTTAATTCTAACACATAAGCAAAAAATGCAAAAGAAAGCTTGCATATTTTTGCACATGGGGGGACAAAGTGACAGAGATGGCCAAACTTGGAATATTCTACAAAACAGAAAATTATTGTATAAACGAAGACCCAGTCCAACTGGATAACATTAAAAACATACACAGAGGGGAGATACAAATTAAAGAATAAACAGAAAATTCAAAACAGATAATCCTAGAGGATTTGTTCAGAAAGGGTTTGGAGAGTTGCTTCATCAACAAAATGCAGAGAAAATCATAATTGACAGACATTGTACTTTCCATCCAATTCTGGCAAACACCAGGGTATGTTATAGTGAGGTGCTCTTATTATTGACATATGCAGGTCATTTTGAGAAAGAGGGGGACTGAGCATAAGATATTTTCAAGGTCATATACAATGTAGGCAATTCTCTATCTTGATCTTCAAAATGGGCAAGTAACCAAAAATAATAAAAGTAGGCTTCAAAGAAGCAGGCTGATGAACATCATGAATTTTTGCTCGGAGATCTTGCTCATATGTTATGAAATAGTCTGGCATGCTAGCAGAAAAGTGAAAAACTGCCTGAGATTTCTGATTTCTAAAAATAAAAACACAGCAAGAAAACCAGAGCAAATCATGCAGAAGTGGAGCAGACATGGGGTGGGAGTGAGGGGCAAGTAGGGGTCAAAGCAGCTAAAAGAAATGCTTATGACTGATGAGTGCATGGAGGACTGAATGGTCTTAATAAAAAGACTGCACTCCACTTTTCCCAATTCTCTTCACCCAGTGAATTAGAAGTGTTTCCTCCTAGCAGAGTTGTATGCTTCTGCTTATGTTTGGAAATATCAACATTTATCATAATTTAAAAGTACTCATCATTTTGTCATCCACATAAGATGTCCAGTGGATTTGATTATTTCTTAATCTTTGACGTCAGATATTTTTGGAAGTTGCAATCTACTTTAAATTAATAGGTAAATACTCTTAAAGCGTTCTTTACCATTCACAAGTGTTCAAGGAGAAAGAAATTCAAATACAGGGGGAAAGTGCAATTCCTTTGTTTAGAAAACAGTTTTATCACTTACTTCCCTATTAAGCAAACCAAACCAAAAAAAAAAAAAGTTAGCAAACAAGGCATTTTATCAGGCATCTGCATTTTTTCCCTGGTATAAACATATACAAACCTGACTTGGAAACATTGCAGAAAAAGCCACTGAGTACAGTAATAAAAAGATAAATCCCACAGAGTAGGAACAGTGTACCTTCTACACTGATAATTTCTGTAGAGTCCTTTCACTCTGAATAAAGGGAAGGAAAGAAGGAAGAAAGATTTCTACTCTTGGGTAGTGTAACCAGAAGAATGGTTTACTGATGAGTAAAGATGAGGGTAGCTGAAGGTTTCTCTATAAAGTATAACCAAAGTAAAAATTTATTCCAGAACCTGCAGTCAACAGCATCAAAAAGTAGGGGAAAAACACATGCAGGAAAATCCTTGGAGTGAATCCAGTTAGGCAGAGAAAGCCTTGAATTATGTAATCTGTATCTCAAGCAAATGTTTTACTTCCAGATAAAGGGAGTAAGAAGAGGGAACAACAGTACATTTTTGTAAATAGTTACAAAGTTAGTTATGTTATTATTCTAATAAGCAACAAATAGGTCTACAATGGACTTTCCTGTAAACGTGTATTTAGAAAATTTATTCACTATCATTATAAAGATCATAACTTTGAACGAAAGTTTTCCATGTCTCACAGAATCACAGAACAGTTAAGGTTGGAAGGGACCTCTGGAGGTCATCTGGTCCAAAATCCCTGCTCAAGGATGGCCACCTAAAGCAGATTGCCAAGGACCATGTCCAGATGGCTTTTGAAGATCTCTGAGAAGGGAGACTCCACAACATCTCTGGGCAACCTGTTCCAGTGCTCCATCACCTGCACAGTAAAGTGCTTCCTGATGTTTAGATGAACCTTCCTGTGTTCCAGTATGTGCCCATTGACTCTTGTTCTGTCCCTGGGCACCACTGAAAAGAGCCTGGCTCCATCCTCTTTGCACCCTCCCTTCAGGTATTTACATACATTGATAAGATTCCCCCCCTGAGCCTCCACTTCTCCAGGCTGAATTACGTTTCAATTATGTGCTTACACTGTACTCTCTCAGCTCTCAAACCAAACTGCCTATGTCAGCCTCTATAAATCTAGTCTACTGGGAGGTGATGGTGAAACTTGACACTTAGTGATAGCTGCCTCATAAAGTCAGTGACTACTGTGACATCACAGACCTTCCTGGAATTTCTGGCTCAGCACATCTAGATTTTTTAACATATATGAAGAAATGATACATTATGGGATGACTGACTCAATATCACTGTTTTTACCACACTGAGATTAATATTGAAACCTCAGAGTTTACTAGTTTTCTTGCCTTCCTAGAAGTATAAAAATGGACAATTGCTTGTGTGGTCACCTCAGAAACTTCTTGTTCTGGACTCCTGTCAAAGGTTTTAATGAAGAAGCTCTAGAGTTTCTTTAAAGGAGGGGGAGAGGAAATAAACAGAACTTGAAAAAAAAAAAATCAATGGTTTTTTTTTTTTTTTTTTTTGAATAAATGATTGCTTTATGTCATAGCTGGAAAACATTAAAAATTATTTTAAAAATTGAAACAGTTTAATTAAACTTTCAAAATGAAATGAATTAGTCTTCCCACTGAAACTGGCCTGATTAATACTCATTACAAATGCAGTGGGACAAAAATGAATTTTATTGCTAAATAAACAAATAAATAAATGTAAAACTGACAATTAGAAATTCTGGTAATAAGAAAACTTTAATAGATGAGCAGAATGAACAGTCACCCACTGAGGCAACTGGCTCTGGGGCAGGTCCATTCTGCAGCGGATCGGGAGATCGCAGTGTGCAGGAGGTTTCCTGCATTGAGGCAACCCCAGCAAGTGGAGGGAGCCGCCAGCACCCAGCAGCCCTCGTGAGAGCAGCCAACTGGGCTTGGGAGGGTCCAGGAGCAGCAGCAGTCACCCCAACACGTATAAAGGCAGCCCCAGGGCTCGCAGTGACCAGGGCGGGCAAACAGGGCGTGATGTGTCAGCCAGGGCGTGGCCTAGCAGTTTGTGCGACAGCTGGAGCAGGAGCGCGCTGTCAGTGCCACTTCCAACAGTGGTTGTAAGCTGCTCACAGGGAGATCCAGCCATAGCATCCATCCAGCAGAAAGCCATGTCCTCGGCATGCCCTGTAGCCTCTCCAGCCACAGGAAGCAACGCAGCTACCCAGACAGAGCTCCCAAGGGAACATGCGGCCATCCAGGCCTCAGGCTGCAGGGTGTGCCCCAGCTTTCTGTCAGTGTCTGATGGCAGCAGTGAGAGAACCTGAGGGAGGTGCGCCCAGGGAGAAGAACTGCTCAGCCTAGTGGCAGAGCTTTGGGAGGAGGTGAGCAGGCTGACGAACATCAGGAAGTCAGAGAAGGAGATCAGCTGGTGGAATCATACTCTACCATCCCCGAGACAGATGCATTGGCCAGCCACAACACAAGAAACGAAGGAACCCCTACCCTCTCGCCACCAGGTGGTAGGAGGCAACCTAAGAGACTGGGGGAATGGAAGCAGGCTGCTGCTTGGGGTGGCAGGCAAACCCCCTCCCCGTCTACTTCACCTTCCCAGATGCCCTTACGCAACAGCTATGAGGCTCTGGAAGTTGATGGACAGGCAAATGGCGATGTGGATGAAGGTCCGTCCAGGTTGGAGGAGACGCCTAGGACATATCAGCCTACCGCCTATATCACAACAGCATCCATCAAGAAAAAAAGAAGGATTATTGTCATAGGGGACTTCCTTCTCAGGGGAACAGAGGGACTAATATGCTGTCTGGACCCAATCCATAGGGAAGTCTGCTGCCTCCCTGGGGCCTGGTTAAGAGACATACCTAGAAAAGTGACTCGCCTGGTACAGCCCTCTGATTATTATCCATTATTGTTTTCTCACGTCGGCAGTGATGAAGTAACAAAGAGAAGTCCAAGGTCAATCAAGAAGGACTTCAGGGCTTTGGGGTAATTGGTTGAAGGATCAGAGGCACAGGTAGTGTTTTCCTCTATCCTTCCAGTACCAGGGAACAATATTGAAAGGAATAGGCAGACTCAGCTTATCAATATGTGGCTGTGAGGCTGGTGTCACCGGCAGAATTTTGGATTTCTTGGCCATGGGATGGTCTACACAACACCAGACCCGCTGATGCCTAATGGGATTCACCTTTCTCAGGGAGGGAAAAGATTTTTTTTGCATGATTTAGCAGGGCTCACCAATAGGACTTTAAACTAGATTTGAAGGGGGAAAGGGATAAAACCAGGCATGCCGGTGATAAGCTATGGGATAATACACCAAAATCTGGAGGACTGAGTGCTAATAAGATCCTTCAGTCTGCTCCACGAGGTGCTGGGTACAATGAAGCACATTTGAGATGTTTCTACATCAATACAGGCAGCATGAGGAACAAACAAGAGGAGCCGGAAGCCTTGGCTTAGTCCCCGAGCCATGACATACATCATTGGCATAAGCGAAACGTGGTGGGAAGAGTCCTGTAACTGGTGTGTTACAATGGACATTATAAGCTCTTTAGATGGGATAAGCTGGGCAACAGAGGCAGGATGGTGGTGCTGTTTGTAATGGAGGGGCTGGACTGTATGGAGCTTGCAGTTGGCGATGACATGGTTGGGAGCCTCTGGGTAAGGATTAAGGGACAAGCAAATAAAGGGGATGTCTATAGTCTACCATAAACCACCCAGACAGGATGGCGACACTGATGAATTATTCTTTAAGGAACTAAGAGATACCTCTAGATCAGCTGCCCTTGTCCTTATTGGTGACTTCCACTTGTGAGACATCAGCTGGGAGTATGACACAGCTGATACAGACAGGTCCAGGAAATTCCTAAAACGCCTTGATGATAACTTCTTAGTACAGGTACTAAGGGAGCCAAGTAGGAAAGGTGCCTTCCTAGATCTGTTGCTTGTAAATGAGGAGGTTCTTGTGGGTGAAGTTGCAATTGGTGTCCGTCTTGGCCATAGTGACCGTGAAGTAGTTGAGTTCAAAATTTTTGGTGATAGGAGGAAAACTGCCACCAAAACTTCAACCCTGGATATGGGGAGAGCAGAACTCAGACTGCTCAGGGAACTCGTTAGTAAGGTCCCCTGAGAAAATGCTTTGGAAGGCATTGGGGTCCATCAGTGCTGGTCACTTTTTACATACCACCTCTTTAGAGCACAGGAACAGGCAATTCCAGAATGTTGGAACTCAAGCAGGCATGGCAGAAGGTCAGCTTGGCTAAGCAGGGATCTTCTTCTAGAGCTTAGGCAGAAGAAGAAAGTGTATGGCCACTGGAAGCGAGGTTGGGTTACATGGGAGGACTACAGAGATGCTGTTTGGCTTTGTAGGGAGAAAATTTGTGTAGCGTAAGCTCAATTAGACTTTAAGCTGACCAGTACTTTGGGAAACAATAACAAGTTGTGTGTGCTTTGTTTGTTTGTTTGTTTGTTTGTTTTAAAATATGTTAACAGCAAAAGGAAGACCACGTTGGTCCGTTACTTGTTGAGGATGGTCACCTCACACACAGGGACATAGACAAAGCAGAGATATTTAGTGCCTTCTTTGCCTCTGTCATCAACACTGATGATGGTCTATGGGACCCCAGGTGCCCTGAGTTGGAGGACTGTGACTGCAGTAATGATAAACTCGCTGCCGACCTTGCAGAGAGGCCTTGCAGAGAAACCTTGACAAATTAGAGAACTGGGCAATCACGAACCAGATGAAGTTTAACAAGAGTAAGTGCTGGACTGTGCACCTGGGAAGGGGCAACTCTGGCTATACATACAGACAGGGGGACGAGAGGCTGGAGAGCAGCCCTGCAGAAGGACTTTTGGGGATTTGGGTTGATAGCAAGCTGAATATGAGTCAACAGTGTGCCCTGGCAGCCAAAAGTGCCAACCATATCCCGGGCTGCATCAAGCACAGCGTTGATAGCTGGTCAAGGGAAGTGATTGTCCCGCTCCGCTCTGCGCTGGAGCGGCCTCACCTCGAGTACTGTGTGCAGTTTTGGGCACCACAGTGTAAGAAGGACATGAAACTATTAGAGAGTGTCCAAAGGAGGGCTATGAAGATGGTGAAGGGTCTAGAGGTTAAGATGTATGCGGAGCAGCTGAGGTCACTTGGTTTGTTCAGCCTAGAGAAGAGGAGACCGAGGGGAGGCCTCATGGTGGCCTACAGCTTCCTCATGAGGGGAGCAGAGGGGCAAGCACTGATCTCTTCTCTCTGGTGGCCAGTGACAGGACCCAAGGGAACAGCATGAAGCTGTGTCAGGGGAGGTTCAGGCTGGATATTAGGAAAGGGTTCTTCACTGACAGGGTGGCTAGGCACTCAAAGAGGCTCCCCGGGGAACTGATCATGGCACTAAGCCTGCCGGAGTTCAAGAAGCAATTGGACAATGCTCTCAGACATTTGGTCTGATTTTTAGGTGGTCCTGTGCGGAGCTGGGAGTGGGAGTTCAGCTCAATGATCCTTCTGGGTCCCTTCCAACTCAGGAAAAAAATATATATATATATACTGAAAATCCTGGTATGCTTCTTTGCGTCCTGGTTTCCTTATGAATAGCCAAAAAGGACAGTGCAAATTTTATAAATAAAGTAAATTCATCCAGCTTTTTCAAGATAACATAGAGTTAGTTGTCATTAGTATTTGTGACTACTTATTTTTAGGATACGTGAAAACTGTCTGCCAATGATACATGAGTAGGAATTACAAAGAGAAAATAGTCACACAATTCATTTTATACATGACCCTTTGCTTTTTTGTTTGAATGCACAGTTGTGATATAAATCTACCATTTAAAAGCATGATACCAAAAGTAGGCTATGTAGTTACAGCTGCTTCAGATTTTCAAAATTTTCAGATTTTTGAAGTTTTTCTGTTGACCAAAACAATGAGTATACCTTTCCAATGAATAACTCAGAAAGAAGTGCATTATGCAATCAGAATGATAAAAAAAATTATCCAAACTATTTTGGAATTGTTTTAGAAACTACAAGATTGTGAGTGAAGGAAAAAAAAAAATAGTTTGTTTGAATACTGTGAAATGATTCCTCAGTGATCTGAAACTGTCCCAGTCTCGCAGGATTTAATAAAATAACTTGACAGGGACAGATACAGAAGGCTTATGGTAAAAAGGAATATAATCCTTCTCTATTAGCAGTATTTAATAAAGGCAGAAAAGTTAGTACAATATATTTCACTTCTCATTAAATATATTTATCAAAATACTAAAGATGCTTTCTGTTCTGTGATTCAACACAGAATAGAACCACTTAGATACAAGAAACTTACACTTGTGTTTCTTTACACAGAGGAAATATGACACGTTAAATACTAGGTAAATTCTTACTAATTGCATAAATGGTTCTATTAACTTTCTAAAATATTCTTATAACTCTACAGTTGGTAAAAGTGTGAATTCGCGTCATATTGTTTTATTCCAGAAAGAACTATATAAATAGATAGTTAGGATTTTATACTTTCTGGTGTTACTAGAATTTTAACTGCTAGTACAACTCAGCAATACATATTCCTGTGTAACATTTGTGTTGTCAAAACTTGACCACTATAATTTGCTGTATTGTAATTATAGAATATCTGTACTATTTATGCCTATTGTCAGTGTTTCCTATAACAAAAAGCAGTACCTGAATATAAGACATTTTCTAGTGTTCTGAACTTTGACTTTTCTAGTTTTGTTTGTTTGTTTGTTTGTTTTTGTTTTTGTTTTTGGTTTTGGTTTTTGGTTTGGTTCGGTTTTAAATGATTTTCAAGCAAAAAAAGATAATCAAGACAGTTAAAAATCTTAAGGAATCACAAGATAAAAAGAGTACATTTTGCTGATTTCAGTTACCAGTTAGTGTATGTCTACTATATATGCAGCTATCCAGCCTTGTGATATTTTATTAAAAGAAAAAAAAAACAGTATTTTTAGTTTATTTTTAACCCTAAGCAATGTAAATGTAACTACAAGAATTTGTCTCTAATTCTGTTATTTTGAAATGGAATCCTATTTTACATTGAAATAACTTTTTTTTTTTTGTTTGGTCACTTCATCAAATAGTTTGTTTCAAATTTGAATGTTTAAGATCAATAACATACCTCCACATTTAAAAAATCTTAAGATGAGTGGGGCCATTCTGAGTGTCCCTCCTAAGCACACTGATGACAGAGGCCAAAAGAATCTCTTTCAGAAAATCCAACATATCAAGCCTGCAAATTTAACACCAGTTGTGCAACTTTCGGAAAGTCATTCAGGCCTGGATGTTTTATGATGGCTTTACATAATGGGAATTCCTTTAACATACTCTATCCCCAGATAAACTTGTTCAATGATTAAGCATCTTCACTCACATAGATAAGTTATATCTAGTCTGTTGTCTGCATTATTTCACTTGTTTCCAACCAATAATCACAAGTTTGAGGTCTGCCGATTTGTCACCTGACACTGTGGAGGACAGGCAAGTTCTTTAGGGATCCTTGGCAGAATGAGGACTGTCCACAGGGTTGTGGTTATAATTAGAGATTTATTATTACATAAAAAGGAAGAAATTATCAATCAGCATTGATACACAGGCTTTTCAGTTACACTTGGACGGATCCTCTGCAGATCGGGTCAAATTCTGATCAATCAGCGCAAGATAAGATCATAAACTAGACTGAGACTTTAGGTAAAAGAACATGAGGCACTCAGTCCTCGGAGGAAGAAGACGATGGTGGAGGCGTCCCTGGCCACCAGGGTACCACAGGTTTTGCCGTCCAGCATCAGTTCTGGTCTAAGGCCCTCTTAGCGCTTATAGCTGCCTGATTTTATAGACAGCGCTTCCTGTGTAGCTGCGCTTCCCTGTTCCATCCTAGTGTCACCATCTCCTGACGCCTGGGTATTTATAATGCTGCTGGGCCTAATCACCTTGTCAAGGGATGATCCCCATACCTTCTTAGTGGCTCAGTACTTGGGTCTTGATCTCTTTTATTACCGTGACAATGGGTGTTCCCACACCTTGGCGTCAGAGGGGGGAGAGAGAAGGTGGCAGGGGTATACATTAACAGCTCGCTTACATATAATGGATATTTACCTTATTGCTGGTTATGCTAACCATACTGCCAGGTGTCAGGAGCAGGGAGTACCAGCCACACTATTTTCAGAAATTTCTTTGTAATATGATCAATTTTAAGCTATGAACAAGTCATTTTTCAAGATTTTCATTGAACAATGAAGTAAATTTAGTTTCATAAACTTATTATATGCAATTTTCCTACAACTCAGATCATTACAATACTCTTCGGTGCTCTTTCTTAAAGTGAATTTAGAATTGCAATAATAGCTTCAAAATTATTCAGCAGGTATACAGAGTGCCTGCTACCTTACAAAACTCTCTCACTCAGTTTGGGAATCATTCTACTTCCATTAACTGTCTGGTGTTTACAGCATGGACTGCTTCATTACCTGATAATCCAAGGGGCTTCTAAAAGTCAACTTCTATTTCCTGTGGGGAAATTGGGGATATCAGCACCATCAGATCAAATAAACTGCTAGCAGGTTAGCCTGTGAATTCAGTGTTCCTCCCCCCCCCCCCCCCCCCCTTTCTTTTTTAATAAGTTTGTGTATTCTTAAGAGCATAATTATGCTTTCAAAAGCATCCCATCTCCTTTAGGGAAAAGTGTTTTGAAGATTTTAAATCTTACTCACACCATTAACTCCTTCAATCCTTCAAATCAGTGGATGAGTCTTTTAAGTAGAGTAAGTAAAGAGCAATTAATAATTGATAATAATAATGAATAATTGATCTAGGGACAAAATAGATTTTTTTTTTTACACTGTAATTTTATTTGGAAATCCTATGCATTTGAGAAACCTTTTTTTTTT
>VXAL01009666.1:35446-46871 GCA_013399475.1 Chauna torquata | reverse complement strand
AGTGAGGTTTCCAGACAGGTCTTCTTCACACTAATGTAGGAGGTACAGGAAACTGAATTATTAATCCTGTTTATGAAATTTTTGTAGCAAGAAAAAAAAATGGCCTGGATTCTTATCTTCTTGTATTTGGAATAACTATTTATATATTTGTAAGACATGGGGAAAAAAGGTGATATAGGTATGCAAAACTGGGTAATCTGAATAGCATTTCCCACTGAAACTGAAAAAGAGAGAAATGCTATTTAAATAGCAAAGTGGAGAATCTCAGACTCTTTATGGTAAAATACAATCAACAAACATGCATTCATGCACATCAGTTGGTGCACATATAATTGATGCTGATTTTATCTGTCTGAACAGAGTAGAAGTAAGGAAAAAAAAAAACCTGAAATAAAACAACTGAGGAAGGTAATTGGAAGACAGGACAAATGTAGAGATGTAGGAGAAGCACAGGCATAGAGTAAGTAGAGATTTTGAAAAAAGATTAAAAGCATCTGAAATAAAAAGATCCTATGAATTTGGTCTACCTAGATGGCATGGAGCTTTGCATTATTTCCTTCACAATACATTTTTGTTCTGCAGTTCATGCTTCATTTCTTGTGAGGTTTCCAATTACAATAGTGAATATCATATATAGAGTGTTAGCAACTTACTTTTTGCAGAAAAAGAACTCTAAGTATCTGATTTAATACCACTTAAAAGAAATAAAAACACAAGTATATCAAGGAAAATAATTTGTATGAATGTAGGAGAAATTTCAGTAAAAATGAGAGATATCTTCTGCACTGGAGGGGATACAGGGTTCTTCTCAGATCTCAATTTAAAAAAAAAAAAAAGGCACAACAGGCATAGTAGAACTCCTTTAATAATAAGATAGAAATAGGAAAAAATATAGATAGTAAGTAAAGCCTACATCCCTTCAGATGCTGGGAATCCTGCTGTCATGCAGCTTTGGACAGATGCCTGGTGGGCAGCCACAGCACACGGCACAGAATTCCTGTCTGTGGAGACATTTAGTCTCCCTCCCACACCGTGGTGCCCAAACAAATTAAACTGTGTTTCTTGTTTTGCCATGTAGCAGAGTTGTCTCTTTCTGTTCAGCACAGCATATGTTTCCAGGATCTAGACTGAGGGTCAACACATGTTCAGGTCATCCCAGCATGTTCTCTGGCTTTGCTGCATGCAAAGGAATATACATCGGTCATTCATGCTAACATAGGGCTTACTAGGCCTAATATGGGTGACATGGCTAGCCTGAGGTCACTAACCCCTTGAATACAGTATCTTCCACAATGTTCCCAATACAGTATCAAGTGTGAAATCAATCAATATGCCACAGAAAGATGCAAAAGCTTATATATTTTACAAGTTTTTATCAGTAATGATAATCTGTAACTACTACAGAAATAAAGGTTTGTATAGCTAAACTATTTTTTTCGAGTATGAAATTTTACCCTACAAAGCTGCAATGACAGAATATATATATATACACATATATATATTTCTATAAACATTTAACAGCTTGCTCCAAAACCCTTTCATCATTTTGTAATCCCTAAAGAATACCATTATTGTCTCATTTATTTACACTATGGTTCTATTTGAGCAAATTAATTTCTCTTTGTGTTAACATACTTTAGTATTAATATGAAACAAAGGTCATCATGTTTCAGCAAACCAAATTTTCTACAGTTTATTGTGGATAATTACTTCTCTGATACTGATATACCAACTATATTGTATTGCTTGCAATGACATGCATATAAATAAATATACATGTACACATACAAATTCATTTACAAGTACATATCATAGAATGACTTGGGTTGGAAGGGACCTTAAAGATCATCTACTTTCAAATCCCCTGCCATGGGAAGGGATGCCACCCACTAGATCAGGTTTCCCAGGGCCCCATCCAGCCTGGCCTTGAACACCTCCAGGGACGGGGCATCCAGAACTGCCTGGGGAGATTTAGATTAGATATCAGGAAAAACTTCTCTCAGAAAATGGTCAGGTACTGGAACGGCCTGACCAGGGAGGTGGTGGAGTCACTGACCCTTGCAGTGTTCAAGAAGTGCCTGGACAAGGTGCTACAAGATATGATTTGGTAGCTTAGTGGGTAGTATTGGTGATAGGATGACGGTTGGACTAGATGATCTTGTAGGTCCTTTCCAACCTTGTGTTTCTATGATTCTATGATTCTCTGGGCAACCTGTTCCAGTGCCTCACGATCCTCAGAGTGAAGAATTTCCTCCTAACATCTAATCTAACTCTCCCCTCTTCTACTTTAAAACCATTCCCCCTTGTCCTATTACTATCAGCCCGTTTAAAAAGTCCTCCTCCATCTTTTCTATAAGCCTCCTTTAAGTACTAAAAGGCTGCAATGAGGTCTCCCTGGAGCCTTCTCTTCTTCAGGCTGAACATCCCCAGCTCTCTCAAGCCTTTCCTCATAGGAGAGGTGCTCCAGACCTCTGACTATCTTTATGGCCCTCCTCTGGACCCTCTCCAACAGGTCCACCTCTTTCTTGTGCTGGGGGCCCCATGCCTGGACGCAGTACTCCAAGTGGGGCCTCACAGGGGCAGAGCAGAGGGGGACAAACACCTCCCTCAACCTGCTGGCTATGCCTCTGTTGATGCAGCCCAGGATACATACAGTTGGCCTTCTAGGCTGCAAGTGTGCACTGCTGGCTCACGTTGAGCTTTTTGTCCACCAGAACCCCAAGTCCTTCTCTGCAGGGCTGCTCTCAATGAGTTCTTCTCATAGTCCGTACTCATGTGTGGGACTGCCCCGTCCCAGGTCCATCTTGCACTTGGACTTGTTGAACCTCATTATGTTCATGTGGGCCCTGGACTTGTTGAACCTCATTATGTTCATGTGGGCCCATTTCTCAAACCTGTCCAGGTCCCTTTGGATGGCATCTCTCCCTTTTGTTGTATCAACCACACCACTCAGCTTGGTGTCATCTGCAAACTTGCTGAGGGTGCACTTGATCCCACTGTCTATGTCACTAACAAAGATATTAAACAGCACCGGTCTCAAGACAGACCCCTGAGGAACACAACTCATCACTGGCCTCCACCTGGACACAGAGCTATTGACCACAACTCTCTGGGTGCTGCCATCCAGCCAATTCTTTATCCACCAAATGGTCCACCCTTCAAATCCATCTCTCTCCAATTTAGAGATGAGGATGTCATGTGGGACCATGTCAAAAGCCTTACAGAAGTCCAGGTAGATGACATTGGTTGGTCCTCCCTTGTCAACTGATGCTGTCACTCCATCGTAGAAGGCCACCAGACTGGTAAGGAACAATTTGCCCTTGGTGAAGCCATGCTGGCTGTCCCGGATCACTTCCTTGTCTTGCATGTGCCTTAGCATTGCTTCCAGGAGGATCTGTTCCATGATCTTCCCAGGCACAGATGAAAGGCTTACATGTCTGTAGTTGCCCAAGTTCTCCTTTCTACCTTTTTTGAAAATGGGAGTGATATTTCCATTTTTCCAGTCACCAGGGACTTCGCCTGACTGCCAAGACTTTTCAAATATGATGGCGAGTAGCATGGCACTAAAGCAACTGGTTTCCTCAGGACCCTGGGATGCATCTCCTCAGGTCCCATAGAGATGTCCATATACATATACATGTCCATATACATGTCCATATACATATACATATACAATTTTCAGACTGTCTAGCTGGACAGTTTTTTAGTTTCACAGATGTTTCTATGATACACTGAAGGTTGCCTGATTTAAGTTTTCAGTCAGATGATTCAGGGAGGGTATTTTATATAATTACTTTGCCTGATTATTTTTATGCAGATACACACTTTCGTTATCAATGGAATTGATCTTTCTCCTTTTTCTTCTTTTGTTGCAATCTTCATGAATATATTTCTTCTGTATTTCAGGAGTCTCAGTTAAATCTTAAAATTGGTATACAGAAATATAGTACTAACAATGACCTTTTGGATTACTGAGGCAGTTTCATGCTCTTGAGGACAATCATAGTGTATAATTCTTTTCATAACATATCAAACATTGGCTTGAATGGAATTATGGTGGTTTTTTTTGCTCATACTTCATTAAGAGGAAAGCTGCTGTAGAATACCACTATGTGATAGATGGAAGATGTCCTTTCCATTCTGAATGCATTCATGAGCAGTTTATATCCCTTTACTCACGTCAAGATTATTTTTAGTTTGGATAGCTATCTTCCATCATTTGTAGATGTATAGATTGCAGTTATATCTCACCCACAGTCAAAGATCTATTAGCCTCTCATTATTCTAGTAATACTTGCATGCATTTGTTCTAGTTTAAATTCATTTTTTTTTTCTGGTGGTGAACTACCAGAAACTTGTGCCATATTTTAGACTATGTCACGTGAGTGACTTGTACAATGCTGTTGTGGCTTTTCCGGCATTACCTATAACTATTCATTTTTAACATATATAACTTTAGTTCAGCTCTAGGGATAATAATTCTCATTTTGCCTTACCACACGTGTTAATTGTAAGTATCTCTGTTGCAGTCAGTGGAAGAGTGTCAGTATGAGAGAAGCACTGATGTCTTCGGCAGATGGTAGATTCCAGTCTGCTCTAAGTGGCAACGATTACAGAACAGTCTGTCTACTGTGACTTGGTATTCTGCTAGCACACATTAAAATCTCATGTGTTAGAGTAGTATTTAACTTGCAGGTAGAGAAAGACTAGAAAGATCAGGAGAGACTAGTACCCCAGATGAATAAATGCCTTACAGATAATGAAATGAGGTATAGACGAAGAAAAGCCAAAATCACTTATCTTGTGAGACACATTTTTGGCTTGTACTTCAAATGATGAAGACATCAGATAGCATATGAAGAGATATTCTTATGCTGTCACAGTCTCCCTTACAACTCCTGTAGTTGGACAATAAGAGAAGACCTCCGAGAGAAATTCTTCTGTCCCTTTAAAATGAAAGACAGATGGAGAACAATGCTTCCTAGTCACCTCTTCTGCCACTTTACATCCAAAAGGGACCAGAAGCAGTGACAAAGAGTATTACACTCTGCTTACTCCATGAGGGAACTCAAGAATGTAGCCCAAACTGTGATCTCACAGTATCTATGCTATATGTGTCCATGACAGGATTATTCAACTGGATAAATTCAGCCTTGATTCCATGTGTAGAGAAATGTACTGCTATTAAGATAGCCGTGGCAAACAATGTAAGTCTCCTCCTGCTGACTGTGTGGTTATACTGGATTTATCCTGTCTCTGGAGGGCAGATGATACATGACTCTTTATAAAGCCTAGCTGGTACAAAGTTCGGTTGCTAAAAAAATTAAACCCAATTTGAGCAGCTGTTTTGTATATGAGACCAATGCTTTCTCATGTGTCTGTTGTGTTTTTCACATGGAAGCAGAATTCCTAAAGCTGGATTTGCTCTTTTATTAAAACATGACCTCAAAAATTTGTTGTGATTGATCATTCTGGAGTGCTTTGATGTGCTCCATGCATAAATCACTGAAAAAATGAAAGGTGCACTCTCCAACTCTCTTACACCTAGCAGCAAACCATACCATTGTGTAGAACTTCTATTACTCTAAAGCCGATATCATGGTGGGAGAGTGGTAAAGCTAGTGGCTTTTTTCCACAGCAGCCCATCTGACAGTTTTTCTCCTTTTCATAATCTTTTCTCTTTAAGAAACCACTCTTTTTTTTAATCAGTCTTGAATCCACAAAGCTAACCATCCCAGAGCAAAAGATGTCCTGTTCACTTAACCCAAGTGCCTTATAGTTGCAATGCCGTGAGGTCACAACATGGGCTGCTTATAATCACAGATTGCTTTGGATTAATTTGCCTCTCTCCTCGCACACATAAAGGTTTTGCTTGCCCATTTATTTACTTATTTGTTTATCATGATTTCAATCCACTTGGCAATTTAAATGATAGATTTTTAAGGAATGGATCTCTTTGAACTAATTTTTCCAGTTCTTGATAGTACTGTTGATCTAATGTAGCAAAGGTCGGAAGATCTGTCAGTTTGCTTGCCTGCCTCTGTTTCTGTGGGTTTTGGAGTTGCCCTGTCCCTGTATCTTAGGGAGGGCACATGCTATCACTAGTCCCTCTGTGATTCCAGCTAATGGAAGTTTGCACATCTGAAGACATGCTGATTGTAAAACCATGTTTTAAAAATTTGCATTCTTTGCCCTAGACTTCCTTGGTCTCTGGGGACATGGAGGTGGAGGGTGGGGGCCACAATTCACTCTATTTTTATAGCAGTCAGTGAAATGTTAGCATGAATGAGAAAATATGAAACCGACACAATTTAAAAGATTGGTAAAAAAAATGCAAGGTTTATCATGTTTGACAAAGATTTTTACCAGAGATTAAAATAACAATAGTAAGGAATTCCAGTTTTTATGTATGGAGCATAACTAAAGCCTTTTACAGCAGTGTATGCATTTGCCTCAGTTGCTTTTAGCCATATATAGGAGGAATACAAAACATCCCTGATTGTTTGGCATTGCTAACATGGTAGTAATTGTTGATGGATATGTCTTTCTCTTCACTGAGGAAATCTCAGTCTGAGCTCCTTACTGGTTTCCTGTTTTTTTTCTAAAAATTCTGACTATGTTATTAATCATTCCTGTTGCTCATTGCTGCTTTCCTCTGATTATTTAGAGCTAATTAAAATAAGTAATCTGTTCAGGACATTGCTCAAAGAACAGGGTAGGGAAAAACAAACAAACAAACAAACAAAAACACCCTAACAAGCATGAATAAATAGTTACTCAGCTTTATCAGTATCCTATTTATTGTCTAAACTGACAAGCAATATTAGAGTTGTCTACTATTCAGTTTTATTGACCTGACAGTGGGGCTGCTAATCTATTGGCACAACTATATTAACAAATTAACCTATTTATATTAATATCCTACTTATACTAATAGCATGTATTATTTAATAATTCAGATTTATAATGTTAGATGATCTACAATATTATACATACATTATATACTTGTGAAAGTATTATAAAGTAATAATGCTATAATTACAATCCATAACAAATATAATGTAACAAATTACAATATATGATTACATATTATATTAAAATACATTATACTAGATTTTAATTTATCTAAATTAAATAATTTATTTTAGTTATTTAATAATTTGCATTAATAACCTATTTATATTAATACTGTTTATATTCATAGTTATCTGACTCATAGTATCAGATATGTCTGATAGCAATTCTTCCAGAACTATAGTTGACAACAGCAGATATTGCAGAATATAAGAAAAAATCCACAATGTTTACAGCCTTGTAGTTAAATAATAAATGTCTGTGCAATATTTGCTGTAGTGCTTTTTAAAATTCAAAGCAAACTAAAAATGCTTATGTGAGAGGATGTCATTAAAACAGACACAACAGCACAGCATAGATGTGTTTATTTTGAAATTAATTATTCCTCATGAATAACTTTTGAAGTAGGAAAATATATCAGTAGAAGTATTAAAAGCCTAATTCAAAGTAATCTAAATATAAATAATGTTTTTATGAGAGTTGTTATTAAAGGAGAAGAGAAAGTGGACTATTCTGTTTATGTCTCTTCCTTTAATCTAGAGAATAAGGACATGTCACTCTCTTGAGAGTCACTTTCTAAGGCTTCCAAGATTTTGAGCTACCTTGGCTAGCTTAAAGACTGGGAAAAATTATTATTATGATTAACTATTATTATTATTATTCATTTACACTTAAGATATAAATTAAAGCATAATCAGAATATATTTGAGTGGATTCATTTAAAGATATGCTAAGAGGATGTTTCATTCTTGTAGGCCTAAATGCCAAGAGTCTGTCCTAATGACAGCTGGAAACATAAACTTCTTCATGGATCAACACTTCCAGTCTAAATGGGAGAGAAGAAAAGCTACACAGTTGTGACATCTAACATTCCAAATTTCATTGCCTCATTCATGGTGGCAATGCACTATAGCCATCTATTAAATCCACAACTAAATAGTCACCTAATGATCATGAGAATAAAACAGGAATTTCAGACATTATATTCTAACAATCACTTTAAATTGATAACACATGTAAAGCTATTCCTCTAAAACTTCACTGATACTCCTCCTCACCTGCATTTAACAAGTTTCTCTGTCATTTCCAGTCCATATGGTATATGGTTAAAAAGACTACTGAAGTTAACTTTTTTTCTTTATAATTTTGTCCATTGTGGCATTGATTTTGCAGAAAACAAAATCTACACTCCTTTGTGAGTGTTCTTGATACACATTACTACATAGGTTGCAATAATGTTTAGGATGCATTTGAAATCCATTGAAAAAAAAAAAACAACAGAAGATGTATCACCATTTAAATTCTGTACTGCTTTATTTGATAATTCTATCTTACAATGAAATACTAGCAGCAATAAGTGTCTTCACATTTTCTAAGCCCATTTTTTAAATTGTTTGAACAGATATGCTGCTGCTCCTAACATTTTATTTCATTTAATTTGATTTAATCTGAGATAACGAGACCTTTCACTGAGAAGCTGTACCCATTAAACTTGTAAGTGCTCCTTCTGCTGTTATCTTCCTGCTGCCTGCCAAAAAAAAAGTATGAACAGTTATGGGAATAAGTAATGTCCTAGATAATCTCTTTTATTTTATTGGTTCCCATTTGGAAAAAGAAATCCAAACATTTAAGACTTCAGTGAACAACATATTTTTCAGTTGGCTTCCCAACAATTTTCTTTATAGACCCTGGTTGGACGGTGTTTAAGTGAACAGTAAATTTTCACTTATCTAAATTGAAAACAATAACTGCATGAAATAAAACTGGACTACATTTTGCAGTATTAATATAGTTCACTAGGATAAAGGATGAACTCAAGGGAAATGCTATGTGCAATGCTGACAGTTAATATAAATAAAAATGTGAAAAATACTTTAGAAAAACAACTGTTTATTACCAAAATCTGCATAAAACAGAGCTGCTTACTCAACTATCTATGGAATAATTTATGTATTCCTGACGTGAAATCATTAGGACAAATTCTGTTCTTGACTGTTTTTATAATGTTTCTTATTATGTCAGTGCGAGTCCAGCATCATATCTTAGTGTAATGAATGATTTAGGAAAAAATCCACTTCAAAACTATAGTTCATGCTTTTATTTAATTATTACCTCTTCTGTACAAGTTAGTGTGAATTTTTGTGTTTGTCTGAACCTACAGTCAGTTTCCATACATTGTTCTCAAGTACACTTATAGGTTATATGTATTAAGTGAGTATTAATTACAGTCTCAGGACAGAGTTTGATCCCTGATAACAGCATGTCTGCAGGGTAAGTACAAGTAAGATATAACACATATTAATCAGATACTTTGCCTTATTCATATGTTTTAACCTGTTTTGTTTTAACTGTTTTTTATCAATCAGCTAAATCTTGATAAGAAGTATTGTAAGGCAATGAGACATAACATGATTCGACACCGAGAACAAAACATCACATTATGTTTTCCATTGTATATACTAAAGCTTTTGCTATCTGATCTGTTTGTTGGGTTGTATTAGTGAATATCCAGTTGGCTGCAATAGAATGAAGGCAAGGGTATATATATGAAAATGCTGAATGTTATTTGGTTAGTCATGTTAAATTTCTTTGACATCTATATTCTGAGATAATCAATAGGGAACGGTGTACTGTAAAATGAACAGGCAAACAAAACCCTTGCAAATTCAAATCATGTTTGTTTGTTTTTTAATGCTTCTCTTAGTTGTTATGCTTTTTATTTTTTGATAGTTCTGTGATTTAATTTGGCATATCAATATATTACAAATATAATATCTCTAGACTTGATATATTTTTGTTAAGAAAGCAAAGTGACTTATGTGACTAAGTGTATCTAAATAAATCCATCTGAAATTTTTTACTTTAGAACTATAAAGGCAAAACTGAGAAACAAACAAAAAGTTAGCTGTGGCTATGATATATTTTAGAACACGGTATTGTGATTTATGGGCTAAAAAGAAATTCTGGAATAAGTTATTAATTGACTTTCGTTAAAGTAAACCTAATTTTTTTGATAGCTATTGACTTTTATGTCTGTCATTCTGGGATAATGGTGTTAATGGTACGTATGTATTAGGGAAATTAGCGCAGTGAAAAGTATGCAAATCTGCAAGTTTGATGTAACAAATTGATGAAAACTGGAGTTTGTACTGCTGTTAGACAATCTGATCAATCACCTGTAAATTACATGAGTAATCTTATATATTCTTTCTCACCATAATGAAAACTGTATCAGCAAGTACTAAAAACATTTCATGTTTCAGGAGATTCAGAAGACTAATCTAGTTAGAGAATGAACTAGACTGCTAGCAGAACTTCAGAGACCTTGACTTTGTTCTGTGATTTTTTGCAGTCTTTCTATGAGATTATGAGCTCAAGATGTTCAAGGTTAGGGACGTGAGGGGTTTTAATATAACATTCAAGCATGTTGATTCTAAAGTAAAATATGCTGTAGCAAGTAATGTGGAGTAATGGCTATACTGAGTAATGCACTTAGGATTTCTGTCCAGAGCAAAGATATCTCAAGATACCTTGCAATAGGATTCATAACATCAAAAGCACTAAGCAAATGAGGCAATAGTATCTGGTGCCAAGCAAGGAGCGAATTCCAAAACCTCACAGAACCGAGTATGGTCATCTGAGCTCAGGGGAACCAAGTGTATCAAAACAGGACTAACATTTCCGAGCATTTTCCAGACTACGCATCATTCATTGAAGAAAAAGTAATTTAAGGTCATTCTTTTCCTTAAAAATCACGAGAGGATTAGTATTTTCTGATAAATACCATCGACCATTGAGTTACAAGTGTACTCCTCAGATAAGGAACTGTAGTTTACACCCTATTGCCTCAAAGAGGGACTTTAAAACTCCCACTTGCTTATAGGTTGCCTTCAAATAGGGTTTTCTTGAAAAGGGAACAAGTACAGAGAGACAGACAAAAGGAGGGAAAATAAACAGATTATTTTATTGTCCTGCCATTATTCATACCACTGTATGATGCTTCCTATTACAACTGTTGGCCTGTATCACATACTCTTCCAGAAGAAGATTGACCAGGCTGTGGGAACAACATGGTTCAAAAGTTTTTATCAGTGACTTGTATAGATTAGACCATTCTGCCCTTGAAGGAGGGAAGAGTTTAACATTACAAGTTGTATTGGGTTTACGTGGTAAAGGTTTGGTAGCAGGGGGCCACAGGGGTGGCTTCTGTGAGAAGAGTCCAGAAGCTGCCCCATGTCAGATAAGAGCCAGCTCCATCCAGCTCCTAAAGGGCCCCGCCGCTGGCCAGACCTGAACCAATGAGCACTGTTGTTTGCGCCTCTGTGAGAGCAGATTTAAGAAGGGGGAAAAA
>VXAL01009666.1:0-12597 GCA_013399475.1 Chauna torquata | reverse complement strand
ACCACCCCCCTTGCCCCCCCCCCCCCCTTTTTTTTTTTAATCAGAATATTTGTGTATAAAATGACCTTATTCATGATTCTGGGATCCATGAATTAAGTTCACTGTGAATGCAAGTCTTCTGTAAGACAGGAAATTATGTATGTTGTCAAATAGATTTAAACAACTTCAGGTAAGTGACCATTTTCAAGTTAAGCTGAGTTCTGACTTTCCTAAATTCTTCCCTGCATGCACAGGCAATTGTATAGCATTCCGTGAAGGAAGCCACCTGCCACACACTTCCTTTCTGCATTTGAACTCAGTCAAGTGTTTCCTGCTCAGCCAAGTTGGCCTTCAGCTATGCCTGCCTATTTTGTGCAAAAAGATGGACAGCCATGTGCTCTTGGGAGGCTTATGACTGACAAAAGACCAGCTTTCCCAAATTCTTTTGTCCTTCAGGGTAGCCTCACATGAGATCTGCCTACCAGCCTACCCTGAATAAGGTGGTCTGCTCTCCTGAAATTCATGGTCTTTATTCTGCTACTTGCTTTTCTCACATCCCCTAGGAAGAGAGAGGTGTACCCGGAATTATCAGAGAACTTGGTAGGTGATTAAATAAATTTACAAAATAAATAAAAGGATTATAATTAATGGTAGGATAGCACAGGAAACTACCCCTACATACTTTATTCAGAAAATCAAATACCATGTTGTTCATCTATATGTAATTTTACCAGTATCAATTTCTAATTCTTATTCTTAGTGTCATCAAAGTATACATTATCAAATCATTTCTTTCTCATCAATTGGTTTCCTCTCTACTATGGTTTTTCAAGTAGAAATGTAATTTTATGCTTCAGAGCTATAATTTTATAATTTGCCAGAAGTCTATTGACTTTCCTAAACATATGCAAGTCCTGTGTTAATCTGTTTGTAAGGTGGCAGTTGCATGCTTTCGTGTTCTGCATTCCTCTTGAATTAATGGCAAGTAACCTGAGTATGCCTACATAGACTAAGTATGCATTAGGGCTCACACACACACACACACACACACACACACACACACACAGAAAAAAGGTATTGGAGGGAAGAACTGGTCCCCCTGTGGGGATCCATGTGAGGAATGGATGACAGATTTGTTTTAGGTTGGATATTAGGAAGAACTTCTTTACTGTAAGAGTTGTTACGCATTGGAATGGACTGCTCAGGGAAGTGGTTGAGTCGCCATCCCTGGAGGTCTTTAAAAGACATTTAGATGTAGCCCTTAGTGATATGGTTTAGTGGAGGTCTTGTTAGTGTTAGGACAGAGGTTGGACTAGATGATCTTGGAGGTCTCTTCCAACCTAGACAATTCTGTGAATACTGTGAATTCTGTGACAGCACACCAATATGATGCTCGCAGTATGCCAACTTTATTACGCCGAATACACATATCTTATACTTTGCCTAATCTCTTAGCACGCGGAAGCAGTGCTGCAATTGGTGGTTTGGCCTGTGCATGCAGCCAGCACGCGCTAACTCTACTAAGCTTATTGGGTCTGCATTGCCCAGCACGCATGTCGCAAAGCATCCTGTTACTGGCACTTAGCATCCTCTTTGGTCTTGCTCGTTTCGCATCTATGTTTCTAGTTCTGCGTCTATGTTTGTTCAGCAACTTCACAATGTGCACACGAAGCATTCTTACTCCCGGTCATTGCCCTTATCCTTTGATAACAATGTCCATATAATAGGACCCAATATAATAGGACCCAACATCCCCTCATTAAAGAATCTAACATGGAAGAAAAATAGGAGACTACTGTACTTGTTGAGCAACGTGGTGGCAAGGTGGGATTTCTATGACCAAATACAGCTATATAAATTCTCTCTGCAGTTGTTTCATCCTGTCAAAATCTAACAGAAGTCATGTGACTCGCACCTGATAAAGCTCTCATATCTGACAATAAAGGGAGCTTAAGTGACTAGTTAAGATATACAAAACTTATTATTCTTTTATACATATGTATATTTATATAAAATGCAAATTTGAATAGGAATATTAAAATAAAGTTAGTTGAAGTGGATTTTGCATCCAAGTAATGGAGGAAGGAAACTGCAAGGACAGAAAACTATACACTTTCCAAACATAAGCAGAAAAACACCAATTTTTTCATCTTATGCATTACATATTTAGCTGAACATAGATTGATTTACAATATACTTGTACATGTGGTCAGGTGACATTGACATGATAGTGTTTTTTACAGATTTTTCCCCCATTGAATGGTCGCATTATCTTGTCGTGTTAAAAACCTTTCTCAAAAAATTAATACAGCAGAATAAAAGTGACATGTACACTTGAACCCTAAGCCTTGTATCTTCTGTGGAGGAACACATTTTTTTTCATGGACTACATTAAATTAAAATATATATATATATGTAGTATCAGTCATTTCCCTTTTCATTCACATGGTTTTGTATTTTATTTTATTTTTTTCCTTAAATATATGTATTGTCTGCCTAAATAGTGGTATCCTCAGGACAATTTTAGTGTTTTCTCTGTACAGTGCACTAAGGCTGGAAGTGAAATTTCAGGATGACAAAGATGTTGTGACATGATTAATAAATTATCCTTGGGTACTAAATCTCTCTCTCTCTTTTTTTCCCCTCAAAGTTTGCTTTTCCTAATACACCTATTTTTTTGAGTGTTGCATTTGATTGTGCAATGAGTTTCCATCAGATTCCTTTGACAGACTCTTGTTTTCTCACTGAGATTTTGGAACACTCAAGTAACAGTAACTGTCCAATTTTTTTTTTTTTTTTTTTNTTTTTTTTTTTTTTTTTTTTTTTGCTAGCCTACAGCAATTGAACAAGAGGTTATATTTATAACTTTAGCTTACAGCTACTCTTTTTTTGCTCACTGCCCCACAGAAATCATTCAGATAGACTAACCCAAACTCCAGCTTGATAATTATGCTGGCAAAGTTGTTTGCTAAGTCAGCACAGCCACTCCTCCTTCACCTTAATTTTGCATCTTCTTGTGATAGATAGGGAGAGTTCACACACTTATTCCTGACACCCTGACTCTAATATGACCTAAAACTGATTTGCCATGACAGGTGTCAAACAGGGAAAACAACAGTCATGGTAACATCATGGACTTTACAATAGTTCAGGAGGAAAAGAATTTGTAAAATTGCTGCTGCTACAGTTTCCTCTTTCAGAAGAAAAGGTAGGAAAATAACTTTACAATGTTTGTATGTCTAAATACTTTGCATCTTTATCAATACAACAAATGAATCTACTAGGTACAGCACCAGAATAAGTAGGGATACGCTGAGATGTAATTAAAAGTGCTTTAGAATGCTATTATCTATGAATTAGGTCATTTTGCCATATTTGTATTCCCATGGTTATATTTCAAATATAATATATACAGTGCAAATGTTATCCTTTTTCTCAGTAAAGCCAGCTCTCAGTGTGAACAAAGCCTGGGGCTTTGTCCTCCTGATGATTCATTTTTTTTGTTTTTTTTCTTTTTCTTTTTTTTCCTTTTTTTTTTTTTTGAAGCTTACAATAAGGAAAGAAAGGGGAACAGAATATTTGAATTGTGAACTAGTTTGTCTTCTGCTTTTTTCTAAATCTCTCCTTCAAATTCTTTAGCCATACCACCTGTAAAAAGTGGACTGATTTTAAAGATCAAAATTTGAGGTTGTCTTTTTTTTCATAGTGGTCAAATATTAACCTGATCTCCTTCTATGACAAGATGACCCGCTTAGTAGATGTGGGAAAGGCTGTGGATGTTTTCTACCTAGACTTCCGTAAGGTTCTTGACACTGTTTCCCACAATATTCTCCTGGAGAAGCTTACTACTCATGGCTTGGATGGGCAAACACTTCTCTGGGTTAAAATCTGGCTGTGTGGCCAGGCCCAAAGGGTCGTGGTGAGTGGAGTTAAATCCAGCTGGAGGCTGGTCGCTAGTGGTGTCCCCCAGGGCCCAGTACTGGGGCCAGTTCTCTTCAATATCTGTATCAATGATCTGGATGAGGGGATCAAGTGCACCCTCAGTCAGTTTGCAAAAAACACCAAGTTAGGTGGGAGTGTTGATCTGCTCAAGGGTAGGAAGGCTCTGAAGTCCGAAGTCTTTTTTCAGTCTGAAGGAAAAAAAAATCAGTGAAATATATATAGTATGGACATCAAGGCCTCAGCACCAGCTGTTCTGCTCTGTAGATCTGCTCGTGTTGGTCCTGATTATATACTAGTGTAGACATCAGCTTAAGGTCACAGAAGAGATCAGAGGATTCCATCCTTGAATGAAACATCAGTACATTTCTTTCAGGCTGGTAGGTACATGCACCCTCCCAACTACATCCCTAGGAGATGCTGCTGTACCTTCCTTGATCATTTATCTAAACAAGCCATTCATGCTTTTATGTTTCCTCTACATCTTTCTTCTTTTCTGTTGCCTCATTTCCCAATTCATTCCTAATGGCAAGATCTATTTATTTATTTATTTATTTGTGGACTCCAGATCACTCTCTTTCCTAATGCAAGTATCTACCCTGTCATGAGAAATACAAGGCAGTGTTTCAGACCAAAACATTCTTTAGCAGCCTGAAATGACAAAACGAGCTACAGAACGGTGATGTGAGTTATTTTCCATAATTTAGGTTTCTGACAAGTTTTCACATGTTAACCAACCCAGCTCATGTTCTCTTTACAGTCTGTAAAGAGAAATAAATACCTGAACAGGATAATTTATTTTGTTTAGACAGCAGGTAACTAAAATTAGTCAGATTGATCACACTATTTCAGGGAGTATACAGTGAGTTAAAGGAGTGTATGATGATTAGCTCAGACTTACTCATTTAACTTTTAGATATTTAGAAGTATGTGATATGAATCTCATCTTCAGGGGTCTATACTGAATTATCGGCAATATGTATATCTTCATGTATGGCAAGAGATTTTTGGACAATAATGGTTATTGGAGATAAACATCAGAAGATACAGTAAGTGATCATTTTGTCTGTTTCTTTGATACAGGCCCTATGACTCTCACTGAATTCTTGTTTAATAGTCAGTGTAGAGCAGTCCATTGTGAAATATAGTTTTGATGTCAAAGCATTAGCAGTGCTACAACTGCAAAGCTACACCAGTGTCTACACAACTGCATTGTGCCTGTTTTTCTTGTTAAAGAAACCACTCAATCAAATGCAACCCAGACTTCTTTTCCCAGCTCTTTAGAGTGAGAGCTGCAGTATGGACCAAAATGCATTAAAATGTAACATTTTTAACAGATTTCTATTCCTTTTTCCTGCACTTCTCACCTTGATATACTCTCTTTGCCCTACATCTTTTTCACTTCTCTAATTTTAATGTATGCTTCAGTATTTAGGTAGGACAACAGCATGTTCATAAAAGAATTGTTCCTCCACTGTGTTGATTTCAAACAGCTGTGCTTTAATATTGTTTGGTTTTGGTCAAAACAGACCCTTACAGCTCATTCTTTGGTCTGAATAAAATAGACCATCAGAAAAAAAGGAGCACAATAAATGAACAGCATTTAGTTCACAAAATTTAGAAACTCCTATTTCCCCAAAATTCCTGTGAGGTGTAAATGCTTGATTCATGGAAGATTAAAGTGAGGTCATGTACAATTCTGGATGTTCCGAGAAAAGATATTTGTACTGAACTAATAAAGTATGCCCTAAAGCACTAAAAGCTACTGAATATCTCCTTTTCTGATATAATAAGGGCTTCTTCTGGAAACATTAGTTTAATACTGTTCTTATGTACTTTTGAAAACCTTGTTACAGGGGCAAGGATCATAATTTTCAGTGTTGAGAAACTTTCAGTGACAGACATGCACTTTTAAGTATGGAATATTGGTAAGCCTGAGATATAGACTGTCACTTTCAAATAATAGGACAGAAATGAAATAAGAAGAAAAGATGAAGAATGAAAAGGACAAATGGAATGATGAACTATATCAAAGTTTACCTTGCTTGCCTTCCTCCTATGTTTCTGGTAACTAAATCATATAGGAATGTACAATAAAGTCATTTTTGATTGAAATATTTTACATCATAGCTCCTTATTGAAGGCAGCTGATGTATATCCTCTTTGTGTAACTTCAGCAATCTGGGAAAGTGAGAATAGCAGAAGGTATACTATACACAGAATGAGTTCTAAATCCATCAGTATACACCTGATATAACACACTGGTACATTTGACTAGATTTCAGCAAATGGCTCAGTATGCAGAGGAGACAGTTGTGCTGCAGGTATGTTTTTCTTTTTTTATATGACAACTGAACCCAATGAAAGATGTTCTGTGATCTGAAAGGGCTTTGGTCAGTCTCTCACCAGCTGTCACTCAGAATGCTGGATTTTTCCTGTGGTAACATTGATTTAGGCAAAAACAGGAAAAAAAAAATCTTTCACTGAAGAAAACAAGCTGAAATTTTATTTATATGTGTATATATGGTACTTTATTTCATTTTCCATAATCTGAAAATTATGAAATGTTTCGTTTAATGTATCACATTTTTCATTATTTAATAATGTTGCTATTCTGTTAAAACTCTTGGAAAAAAAAAAATTGATATATAGAAAAGGGGTTCATTTTCAAATACTAACTATACCTTTAAAGAGGTTATTTAAGTCATTTTGTTCCTGCTGGACTTGTGCTGCCAAAATTGGATAAGGGGTCCTCTACTGAAAAATATCTACCTCCATGTTAAAGTGGGATTATCAAGAATATTTAAAAAAAAAAAAAAAATACATCAATAATCTTTTCAAAAGTGCTCCCCCACTACAAAATTTCTGTTAAAACCATCCTTTCCTCTTTTCAAGTTCTTCCTGGCACATGTTAAATCAGTGTCATGACTGCTGTGTGGTTGTCTTAGTTGAGATCTTTTTGCTGCCAGGAGTGGCTTGAAAGCAGTGGTTTTCTCCTGAGTATTTGGGGAAATAAGAATAAGAAGCTTCAGCTTTCCAAACAAGGAGAGGGACTTTAAAGTTTGGCCTACAGATGGTTATTCATGTGTGCAGTACTTATACTTCATATGTTGTAACTTCATTTCATTTCCTCCTCTGTCTTCTCAAGTGATTTATTTTAAATGGCCTGTAATGAAAAGTGTGCAATATGGGTGGGAGACATTTGAAGGAGTCCTTTTAAATAAGCTTTGGATGTCAAAGAAGATGTGCTTATGGTGACAGATGACAGTGCTTGTTCATAGATTTCATTTTAAAGGCTAGAGCTGGCCTAAAAACTTGAACTAGGAAATATTTGGTTTCAATTTTCTTCTAGCACCAGCATTAACTGAATCAAGACTTCTGTGGTAATAATCATACAGCTTTTCCAATAAACCCATAATGTTAGACTAAGAATGAAATAAAATTATTTTCTGTTTGGAAACATACAGAACACTTGATGAGATTACTGAGGTATAAAACTTAAGCACTGTAAGAAAAAGTGAAGAAATATTTTCAATCAAGTCTCTACAGTAGGTGTGGCTATATCTTTAAAAGAGAAATTGTACATTCTACTGTTTAAATTACAAATATATCTACAGTAAGTTACCCATCAGAAAAGGTAACCCCAAATTTCATTTTATTTTATTTTATTTTATTTTATTTTATTCTAAGGATGAGATGATAAAGTGTAAGTGAGATTCTGTTTCTAAAGCTATTCTTCTTTTCAATATTAATGTCATTACTTTTGGTTTTGCATTGTTTTTCCCCTAGGGGCATTCCGACTCTCATACTGAGCTGTATGTTCACATGGATCATGACAGACTGCCATTTCTCTTAAGTCTGAGTATTAATTCTTGCTTATAGTACATATGGGAATATGCAAATTGTAAAAAAAAAAGAAAAAAGAGAGAGAGAGAGAGAGAAGAATGGAATCTACTTATATGTCCTGAGAAACACTGCTTTTGTAAGATGAGAAGAAACAAACGAAAAAAAAACACACATGCCTTAAGTCCTGCCAGTATTATTTTAAAGGACAAAAATAAATATATATGTTCTATTTCAGGGGACATTGAACAGATTTAAGAAAACACTACTTCTGGAAAGGAAAAGGAAATATAAATAGTAATTCAGATTTTCCATACAGTTCTCAATATTGGACTATCAAACACTGGGTTCTGAGTGCTGCGTTTTATTCAGGAACTTCTGGCCTTTTGTTTTGTGGGAGAATGATCTTGACAGCCTGATTATTTCCAAGCTGCCTCAGCAATTTCCCATCTTCCCTTATTTCAGAATTCTTAATCAAACTCTTTGTTGTAAAGTCTACCCTCCAATTTTAATTTCTATACATTTTCATACTATGATCTATGTTATCTGAATTTGAAAGATCTGTATTTGACTTTCCTTCATTATGCATAATCATGTTTAATGAGCTTGAAACAATTAAAATGCAATTTTAATTTTGCATATTCTAGGTTTGTACACTTTTATTCTAGTGAAAATTAAAAGTTTTGTAATTCCTTCACTCTGCTAGGTCTTTCACTTTTATGTACTGTTTTATTTTTTTTTTTTTTTTTTTTTTTTTTGCAGAGCGTTATCTGTAGAGAACTGCATCTACTGTAGAGAAAGTAGACAAAAAATCTGTTTAATTCACAAGGAATTCCTACCTTCTTTTCAATCACTTCTTATCAACCCCTACAGCAAAAAAGCTGTTGGCAGAATAGTGCATATGTTATGTGCTCATGCAATACAGGAAAATGGTTAATCTGTGTTTGCAATCTTGGTTTAGAATACCTTTTAGCTTCATTACTACGTATTAATTAATATGTAAGGAAAGTACGTATACCCAATCAATTGGGAAAAAAATAAATCATAGATGATGAATGTCAAATTAGGTTATTTAGATTATCTTGGATATTAAATTCTGATATTTTCTGGGGAAGGGGTATTTGACCAGCTTATTTTTTTTTCCATTAGCATGAAATGAATTATGGCCTAGAAATGTCTCTTTCTGTCCTTTGACTATTAAATGGAGCTAAGGCTGACCCTTAAATGGAGCTATCTTAGGTATAGACATCTAAAATTTAGGTAGTATGTATATATATATATATTTGTCATTTTAAATTCAGCTTTATGAAAACCTTGAATCAACTATTTCAGTTCTGTCAGGTAGTTCAGGCTCCTTAACACATAGACAAGTATGGTCTAAGGTTGGCCAATGACATAACAAAAACACAAAAAAATAGGAAGGGTAGTCAATCACTTGAAATAATGACAAAACAAAAAGAAATAAAAATGTGAAATGATTCCTCAAAAAAAAATGGACTCATCTGCATAGTTCAGGAACAGACTCATACTCCAAGTGCCATATCGTAAGCTTAAACTAGAATTTCAGAGTCAATGTAATCTTTAAAAAAAAAAAAAATATATATATTGTTTGACTAAAAGGACTGAAATATCCGTGACATCTGTACGACATGACTGAAGATAGTCAAGACCTTTTCCACAGCTATATAATAATTCACTGCTAATGGATATAAGAAGGTATCTAAGAAGGTATCTACACTTTATAAAGGCAGGGTCACCTGTGTTCTTGAATTTACTGAAAAGTTCAGTTAACATGGAGTAGCTTCCTATGGAGTTTGGGTGACTAAAATTGCCAGAAAATGCAATATGTTGCTTCACCCTTAAAGTTAGTCAGTGTAACTAGTTCTTTTTTTTTTTTTTTTTTTAGTTTATTCCGGAACATGCAGATATAATTCTGTCTGGTCAGTTCATTGATGGTAGCCATTTTACAAACAAACAAACAAACAACTTTTTTCAGTATCTTAACAACTAGTGGTATTGCAGGTACAGCACTTAAAGAAGACTTTTTTTTTTTTTTCTTTTCTTGACTGCTTTGTCATCAGAATTTCTAACAAAATGCAGTTTGTAAGATTATCTTTCCTCTGAGGGAATTTGGCCTTTCATTTGAATGTATGCTGCAGCTGGATAAGGACAAGAGGGAAACTTTGCTGCCAAAACATAGGTTATGTTATTAAGGGAAAATTGCTTGCATATTTTACTTATGGAGTGAACTCAAATCATTAAGAGAAAGTACTAAGACAGTGTTCTGATATGCTGGAATGATACTTCACTGGAAGCAGTGTTGCATCAGTGAAATATTTTATATGCTTTGTTGGATAGCATATGTTCCTTGGTTCCCATGACATTTTCCCAATTTCAGTGGCTTCATGCTGGATACCTGGGCTTTTTCTGATATTTCCTGGATGTATGAGAGTATTCCTTATGCTTTATCTTCTGTGATCCTCCTGTCTCATATCGAGAACAGATGAGAGAGCATTTTTCAGTACCGAATGAGCAAAACGTGTATTAAGCATTGCCAGCTCACAAGCAAAATTTGGAGAAGATTCAGGTGTCTGGCAAGTGATATGAGAGGGAACTAAGACTTACTGGACAGAAATGGGCATGTAATAGGCTTTTGTAATTAAAAGAATATGGTAAAGATATGAAACTATCTAATATGCTATCCAAACAGAACAGATAGTAAGCACTGCTTGTATGCTAGTGCTCAGCATGGATTCTCCCATTTTGCTTAAGTAGATTTTCTAATTAAATCATAAAGTAGAAGAGGTAGTTCATTTCTCTGTACTCAATAAATTATAAAATGGGAAAAGGTGGCAGAAGTGGACAGTAAAGTTATAAGATTTAGAGGTGGAAAGAAAAAATAATAATAGATACGGAAATAAGAGGAGGTGAGAGAAGAGGACTTAAGTAAGAAAAAGGGAAATAAGTAAATTGTTAGTCTATCTGTTTAAAGTCTAATACCATGATCACAGAGATTGCAGCAAAGATCAGAAGAGTAATGACTGATGGAGGAACCTAGTAAGCTATTCAGTGAACAGGAAACACACAGAATTGGCTGCTCCTTAAATCTGCTCAGAAACAGTGATTAGAGCTTTGGTTATCTGCAATAAGAAACTGGGCAACTTGCACCAGGAGGCCTTTCAAAGGGGAATGGCCTATAGGCCTTATTATGGGATGAAGGGTAGAGGATTTGGGGACGGAATAGAACTTACTATGAGATGACCTAAGTGTTTTGTGGGAATGTGCAAGACTCGTTACAAGATGCCACAAAAAGCATTTTGGGACTGTGCAAGATGTATTTATAGGGTGTGTAGTGGAAGAGCCAAAGACAAGAAAACGTGTAGATCAAAGAGGTTTGGGGAAGAACAAGTGTAGGAAAATAGAGGGAGAAGTGAAGGGCATAAAAAGGGTTGGTCATGTGTAAAGAAGTTGCTTGTCAGTACACTTACCTGGCTATGCCCTGTACCTCATCAGTACAGTCTCACCTATCATCTTATTGAACTCCCCTTATAACTTTTCCTGGATAAGGGACTCTCTATTCTGTGTGCAAGGGTGTGTATGGGATCCTGAGTGCCAGCCGCTGAATGGGGACCCGCGGTCAGAGGGCCCATGTGTCCACAATGCCAGCAACAGAAAAAGTCATTGTGCATAGCTATTGTGTGGGTACATGTGCTGGTGTGTGACCACTAATGAATATCAAGACAGAATAGCTGGTGAATAGGATAAACAGCTTGTGAGTGAAATATTGAAATGGCCATATGTCTGTGACAGATAGTGGAGCGAGAAAAGGGACCGTAAGTTGGCTACTGGAGGAACGAGGAGGTGCCCACCAATGATGGTGGGGTTGCAGGCTGGCTACTGGTCAAACCATAAGTCTGAATCAGCTATCAGAGATACCCATTTGCATATGTGTATGTCTGTGCACTAAGCAACTGAAAGACGAGGGGATCTGTGGCACAGCTACTGGGTAGGCTGAGTGTCTAAGTGCAATTACTGGAGAGAGCTGTAGTGTGGGTGTGGGTGTGGGGCTGTGCTGGTGTGCTGGTGTGTTGGTGTGTAAAAAGGGGTGTGAATGCCAGTGACTGGAAAGGGGCTGATTGTCTGGAGCATTGGGGGCTCACATAACCAGGTGCCTGCAGCTGGGCAGACTGGGATCCAGGGATAGCTACTGGGCAGAACTAGTGTCTGAGCCCAGCTGCTGGAGGGAGCTATACTGTATGTATCATTACTGTATGTACCTGTATTATCCCATAACCAACTTTAATCCTGATCAGTCAGAAAGGGGAGCAGGATAAGGCCGTTGATGTTGTCTGTGTTCATTTGTGTGCTGTGTTTTCTGTCTGTGTTGATCCACATGGCTGGCTGCATATATGTGTATAAATGTGGCATGTACATGTGTTTGCCTGCCTGCTGGGAATACATGCTCAGCCTGTCTGCTGGTTTTACCAAGGGACAGGGAGTGTGGCAGCCTTACCTCTATCAGACAACAGAATCACAGAATCATAGAATTATTTAGGTTGGAAAAGACCTCTTAGATCATCTAGTCCAACCATTAACCTAGCACTGCCAAGTCTACCACTAAACCATATCACTAAGCACTACTTCTAGATGTCTTTTGAATACCTCCAGGGATGATGACTCAGATACTTCCCTGAGCAAAACCTCCCCTGGCTCAACTTGAGGCCATTTCCTCATCTTATCACTTGTTGCTTGGGAGAAGAGACTGACCCCCACCTCGATTCAGGCTCGTTTAAGGTATAAAGTGATAAGATCTCTGAGCCTCCTTTTCTCCAAGCT
>VXAL01009665.1:71012-88660 GCA_013399475.1 Chauna torquata | reverse complement strand
GGGTTCTCCCAGGGTTCATCATTGGTATTGAAGGCAGAGGTGAAGAAGGTATTAAATATCTCTGCTTTGTCTACATCCCTGTTTGTGAAGTGACCATCCTCATCACGTAATGGTCTTGTTATCTTTGCTCCTCATTTTGCTATTAATGTACTTAAACAAGCCTTTTGTGTTGTCCCCCACAGTACTCGCCACCTTCAAATCTGAGCTTTGGCTGCTGAAATTTTCACCTTACAATGCAAGCCGCATTTCTGTAGTCCACTCGTGTTGCCTGACCTCACTTGAAGTGTCCATAGATTTTCTTTTTCCACCTAAGCTCTAGAAGAAGATCCCTGCTTAGCCAAGCTGACCTTCTGCCCCAGTTGCTGGACTTCCAACACTTTGGAACTGCCTGCTACTGTGCTNAAATATCTCTGCTTTGTCTACATCCCTGTTTGTGAAGTGACCATCCTCATCACGTAATGGTCTTGTTATCTTTGCTCCTCATTTTGCTATTAATGTACTTAAACAAGCCTTTTGTGTTGTCCCCCACAGTACTCGCCACCTTCAAATCTGAGCTTTGGCTGCTTTAATTTTCTCCTTACAATGCAAGCCGCATTTCTGTAGTCCACTCATGTTGCCTGACCTCACTTGAAGTGTCCATAGATTTTCTTTTTCCACCTAAGCTCTAGAAGAAGATCCCTGCTTAGCCAAGCTGACCTTCTGCCCCAGTTGCTGGACTTCCAACACTTTGGAACTGCCTGCTACTGTGCTCTTAAGAGGTGGTACTTAAGAATTGACCAGCACTGATGGATCCCAATGCCTTCAAAAGCAGTTTCCCAGGTGACCTTACTAACTAGTTCCCTGAGCAGTCCGCTCTACCCCTATCTAAGATTGAAGTTTTGGTGGCAGCGTCCCTCCCATTGCCAAAGATTTTAAAATCAATGACTTCATGGTCACTACAGCCAAGGCAGTCACCAATCACCACTTCACCCACAAGACCCTCTCTGTTTACAAGCAACAAATCTAGAAGTGCGCCTTTCCTAGTCAGCTCTCTTAGTATCTGTACCAAGAAGTTATCATCAACATGGTTTAGGAATTTTGTAGACCTGTTTGTATCAGATGTATGGTATTCCCAGTTAACATCTGGCAAGTTCACGTCACCCATAAGGACAAGGGCAGCTGATTTAGAGAAATCCTTTACTTTCTTAAAGAATAATTCATTGGTGTTGTCATCCCATCTAGATGGTCTATAGTAGACTCCCACAGTGATATTCACTTTATTTGCTTTTCCCTTAATCCTTACCCAAAGGCTCTCAACTGTGTCATCACCAACTGCAAGCTCCATACAGTCCAGCCCTTCCATTACATACTATGCGACCCCTGCCTCGCCTGCCTTGCCTATCCCTTCTGAAGATCCTATAGCTATCCATTGTAACACACCAGTCACAGGACTCTTCCCACCACGTTTCGCTTATGTCTGTGATGTCACAGCTCTGGGACAGAGCCAAGGCTTCTAGCTCCTCTTGCTTATTTCTCACGCTGTGTTCACTCGTGTAGAAATATTTCAAATATTCTCCAGTGTACTCAGCACCATATGCCGGCCCATAGCTTATCACTGGTGAGCCTGTTTTCATCCCTTACCCGCTTCAAATCTAGTTTAAAGTTCTTTCAATCAGCCCTGCTAACTTCTGTAATATAAATGCCTTCATTGTAGGAGGCCATAGATTAAGACATTTAAACTTAGGTGTCTTCATGGAAGTACCGATATCAGGCACAGACTTCATTCAGTTTCCTAAACATAAGGCATCTAATACTATTTGAGATATTTNCAGGCACCGAAGTGAGACTGACAGGCCTGTAATTACCAGGGTCTTCTTGCTTGCCCTTCTTGAAGGTTGGGACAACGTTTGCCAGCTTCCAGTTGACTGGGACCTCTCCCAACACCATTGAAAAGTACTTGAGAGAGGTCTTGCGGTGATATCAGCCAGCTCTTTGAGTACCCTGGAATGAATTCCATTGGGCCCCATAGACTTCTATGCATCCAGGTGGAGCAGCAAATCCTGCACAAGTTCGGAGTTGGCTGGGAGTTTATCGTTATTGCAGTCATGGTCCTCCAACTCAGGGCTCCAGGGGTCCCAGGGTTCATCATTGGTATTGAAGGCAGAGGTGAAGAAGGTATTAAATATCTCTGCTTTGTCTACATCCCTGTTTGTGAAGTGACCATCCTCATCACGTAATGGTCTTGTTATCTTTGCTCCTCATTTTGCTATTAATGTACTTAAACAAGCCTTTTGTGTTGTCCCCCACAGTACTCGCCACCTTCAAATCTGAGCTTTGGCTGCTTTAATTTTCTCCTTACAATGCAAGCCGCATTTCTGTAGTCCACTCATGTTGCCTGACCTCACTTGAAGTGTCCATAGATTTTCTTTTTCCACCTAAGCTCTAGAAGAAGATCCCTGCTTAGCCAAGCTGACCTTCTGCCCCAGTTGCTGGACTTCCAACACTTTGGAACTGCCTGCTACTGTGCTCTTAAGAGGTGGTACTTAAGAATTGACCAGCACTGATGGATCCCAATGCCTTCAAAAGCAGTTTCCCAGGTGACCTTACTAACTAGTTCCCTGAGCAGTCCGCTCTACCCCTATCTAAGATTGAAGTTTTGGTGGCAGCGTCCCTCCCATTGCCAAAGATTTTAAAATCAATGACTTCATGGTCACTACAGCCAAGGCAGTCACCAATCACCACTTCACCCACAAGACCCTCTCTGTTTACAAGCAACAAATCTAGAAGTGCGCCTTTCCTACTCAGCTCTCTTAGTATCTGTACCAAGAAGTTATCATCAACATGGTTTAGGAATTTTGTAGACCTGTTTGTATCAGATGTATGGTATTCCCAGTTAACATCTGTCAAGTTCAAGTCACCCATAAGGACAAGGGCAGCTGATTTAGAGAAATCCTTTACTTTCTTAAAGAATAATTCATTGGTGTTGTCATCCCATCTAGATGGTCTATAGTAGACTCCCACAGTGATATTCACTTTATTTGCTTTTCCCTTAATCCTTACCCAAAGGCTCTCAACTGTGTCATCACCAACTGCAAGCTCCATACAGTCCAGCCCTTCCATTACATACTATGCGACCCCTGCCTCGCCTGCCTTGCCTATCCCTTCTGAAGATCCTATAGCTATCCATTGTAACACACCAGTCACAGGACTCTTCCCACCACGTTTCGCTTATGTCTGTGATGTCACAGCTCTGGGACAGAGCCAAGGCTTCTAGCTCCTCTTGCTTATTTCTCACGCTGTGTTCACTCGTGTAGAAATATTTCAAATATTCTCCAGTGTACTCAGCACCATATGCCGGCCCATAGCTTATCACTGGTGAGCCTGTTTTCATCCCTTACCCGCTTCAAATCTAGTTTAAAGTTCTTTCAATCAGCCCTGCTAACTTCTGTAATATAAATGCCTTCATTGTAGGAGGCCATAGATTAAGACATTTAAACTTAGGTGTCTTCATGGAAGTACCGATATCAGGCACAGACTTCATTCAGTTTCCTAAACATAAGGCATCTAATACTATTTGAGATATTTTAGGGTATCTGAGAAAATCTGCATGGGCATGGCAGCTATGATAGATCTACAGGAAACCATGCTTCTCTGGAAAAGCAACTGGAAAACAGGCAGATGACAGCAGAGCATGTAAACATCATCAGATTCCTACATTTAGGCAACTGAATGAAGCTGTAGGTGTCCAAATTCCTGTAAAAGTTAATGGAGGTCTACAGCTCCCATACATCCATTTTCAGCAACTGAGTCGAGATCCAGACACCTAATATTAAGGAAATTTAATTCTATGCAAGGAAACATCCCAGGATCCCTGTACCAAGAAGCAGGAAACACAAAAGCCCTGAGCCAAGCACCATGCAGATTCCCAGGATTACAGGTGTATCAGAAATTTTTGAAACTTTGAACTTGATTTCCCATGAGCTAAATCTCTCAGAGCTTCCACTAGAGCAAAACAGAAGACAAAATTCAGGAATTTAGAAGTATTTAAAAACTCCTTTCTGCAGTTCATCAGTTGTTCATATTTTATCTGTAAATACTACAGCTGTCATTGGAAAGCCTTGTTCTAGAGTTTCCTAACTTATTCCTTTCCCACTCCAGACGTGGCCTCACCAGTGCTGAGTAGAGAAGAAGGATCACATCTCTCAACCTGCTAGTAATGCCCTTCCTAATACAGTCAAAGAGTCTCTTGGCTTTCCTTGCTTTAAGTGCACATTGCTAGCTCATGTTTAACTGCTTCTTCAAAATGCTTTCCAACCTGTTGGCCTGCAGCCTGTACTAGTGCCTGGCATTATTTATCCTCAGGTGCAGGACTTCCTATTTCCCTTTGCTGAACATGAAGACATTCTTGTGAGCTCATATCTCCAGTCTGTTAAGCCCTCTGAATGGCAGCACAACCATTTGGTGTATCATCAGCTTCCCCCCATCTTTTGATATCTGCACACTTGCTGAGACTGCACCATTACATAGGACAGATTGCTCCATCCTGTGTTAGACTGTAAAGGGAAGCACAATTGGATGGTGGGCTTTGAGACTATTTGCTCCTCACTATCTGCTGTTCTTCCCACTGGTAGATCCAGATTAGGAGCAAAGCTGAGCATGTTATTTTGAAGATAGAGACACAGACAGAACCAATCTTGGTACTTTTCTCCTTCTGACCTGATTAGAATTCACTAGTGAACATGCACATAACCTCATGCTTGCAATCCACAAGCCCACGCACATCCATGACTCCCTCAAACCCTTAACCAAATCTGAGTTCTGTCCAGGATTCATGCCCAGATCTTGGGTCCCATTATCCAGCTGTCAGTTTCAACCTTTTCTTTCTTTCTTTTTTTTTTTTTTTTCCTCAAGATTCTGGTCTCCTGTTATTCACTGGCTTGAGTTCAGCTTGAGTTTGCTAGTGAATCATGTTCCTCCCTCTGCTTGCTTCCCACCCATAGAATAGAGGGCAAGAATACAGAAAATGGCACACAACAACACAGAGTAAATGGGCAGGAATAAGATTTAGTAAGAAGATACAAAGATACAATGGACTATGGTAATCAGACATGGGGACTGGCCAGCCTAATGTCCTGACCATAAACTCATTTATACATGACCAGTGTCTTATCTCCCCTCCTTGTTTTCCCACTTGTTATTCCAAAAACCACTTTGACCCTCCCCTCCTTCTTCTGTCTTTTGTCCTTCCGCTAAACATTCACTATTTTTTCACATGCCAGTCATCCCCTGAAGACATCCCATTATACATTTTACACAATCCCACCAGATCTCTGAAATACCTGATAAGAAGTTTGCTTCTCCTCATAAGATCTATGATAATCTGGTTCACCCCTTCTTACCAGGTTACGCTTAAGGAGTTCCTTCAGTGGCTTATCAGTCAGTGGCCTAAGAGTTGTGGTCCTTCTTATTGTCTCTATTGACTCTTACTCGTTAGATTTTGTATATTGATGTGTATAATTTTTCACTTTTGCTCCCTTATAATTATTATCATTATTTTTTGTTGTTGTTGTTGAATAACTTTTAATTAGTTTTCCTCCCAAGTTGGAAATACTTTACATTCCAGGTATCCACATATTCTTTACATTACACATATTCCTAAATATACATTCAGCTCAACGGAAAGAAAACACCATCTTGAATTAGGTGCTGATGTTCCCAATACATTAGACTAGATAATAAATATTGAAGGGCAGCCAGCATATCAGGAACTGTTGATTTGTGTAAATACTGAAAACACTTTTCTGATTAATTTTGTATTTCATACTCTCCAACACAGACTTTTCTGACTGAAGACTTACTTTTAGCTTAGTAGAGAACCAAAAGACACATCCATCAGACACACTCCACACTCTCCCTGCCACCTGAAGAATAGATTTAAAAATATCTCTTGAAATACTAGCATTTGTATTTTCCTCCTTTTATTGCCATGTTAAAAAATATAAATTTGTTTCCATGCTTATCCCCTGTGACATCTCAAGATACAACAGGAAAAAGTAATAACAAGTAATCAGTACTGAAGAATGATCTCTTAATATAAAGTCATAGCTGTATTGATCATTTGCTAACAGGAACTTGTCCTCACTGACATATTATAATTGTTGTTTTGTAGCTTGTTGCATTAATAAGAAAACAAATAAATAAACAAACAAATGAAAAACCCATGAAGAAATAAAGGAATTGCAGAAAGTAACAGAAAAGTGGAATTAAACAAAAATCATTATGATAAGATTTATTTCAAACATAACTGAACAGACATGAACTCTGGGTTGATTAAGACTTTAAATATAGAGATGGTGACTGGAAACAGTAGAAAAGAGGGCTCCTGTTTCATAAGTGTCATGATCAGACTTTTTAAACTGGTGACAACCTTAACTCAGTGTCAGAATAAAACTTACATTTCAATGATAATCCCCAACAGGTAACAGATCTTGTCTATGACAGTAAAAATCTCTCTTGTACTCATTACTTTTTTACTACTACCCATACTGGGTTTTATTCCTTTCTTTTCTCTTTTTTTTCCTCCCATTTGGCAAGGTATGAAAAATGACATCCACTTTTCTTTTAGACAGCAAATAAATAAGCCCACAACATGTTAAAGCTTAAAAAGTCTACATCCTTCTGTCTCTATCTTCTGCAGTATAAGCATAAGTCTTAGGACAATAGTTTCTGAGTTGGGGTGGAAGAAATGATTTAAAATATAATATTGTGATACAAGCTGAGTTTTAAAGTAACAAATATATATCTAACATTCCTCCTGTTAATTTATGACAGTGAAAAACAGTGATGAAAGTAAAGTACAAGGAGATCAAAAATGTGCTTTCAATGTGTTTCTCTACTGAATGTATAAACAAAAATATGGAAAATGCCAAAGACTGTCAGACATAAAAAGATAACACTGCTTAGGGAAATTCATTTTTGACTAGACTGGTACCAAGTTTTTAGAGGAAAAGGATTTTTGAGGGTTTATTATTTCTTTATGATTTAAAAATGATGCTAATATGATGTCTATTAAAGCATATAATTCTGCCAGCAGTGACTTGTATAATTCCCATTACTGCTAATAGCAATTGCGCACATAAATCTCCTCTGATCTGAAGGGAGAAAAAATCTCCCATTTTTGAAAATGGATATTACTTAAGCACTAGACTATATCCAGTCTTCAGGAGTCATAACACTTCACTGAGTAAATTCCCACTTAAGCATTTCGTGATGACGAATTTTTAACTTCTCAAGCAAAAAAACACTTCTTAGTTCATAGTTTTGATTTCCAGTTCTGTTCTGAACCATAACAATCATTACTAATCTGGTTCAGGTAAATGATTGCATAGTTCTCAACTCCAAATGTCATTTCTCTAAAGATAAGGTTGCACAGGGTGTTGGTAGCATGATCATGTCTCTATTTAGTGAAATTCACCACAGTAAAAATATGTTAGGACCATGATTAGTATCTTCTAATCATTCACACATGCAGAAAACCTTATATAAGACAGAATTGTATTGTGAGGTATCTGCAGTATTTCTTCCTAGTCTTTCCCTTGGGGTATGACTTTGCAGGACAGTGGAGTAAAGAAAAAAAAAAAAGAAAAAAACAAAAAAACAAAACACAACCTTTTGTGCTAAGAAAATGACATCACTAGTTTTTGTTTGTTTTTGTCTTTCATTTGGCTAACCAATTTATCAACATCTTTCTAGATTTGTCAGAAAGCTTAAAGAAACTAATATCTAACATGAAGAATCAGGTATTCTTCCTTCCTAATTGCCCTCTCTTCCAGAATTACAGCAATAGCTCCCATTGGCAGCATTTATAAGACTACGGTTATACAAAACTGCAAACTCACATCAGACTACTTTCATGAAATATACCTTTTCTACACAGTTGCTTCCTGCGCAAATAAGAACTTTGATTTTAGAATCTTTTTACATTAGCATATCCCTGATGCATGCTGAGGGACTTGAAAAGCTCATTCTGTATTGTCCTCCAGGAAATAAATGCATAAAAGCAACATTAAGAGGCAAAAATTTACATTAATCTTTTTGGCTTGGTACAAACTGACATAATCTAAATGCAGAGCCCCAGTCTGGGAATGAATTATCTGATAATATTTTGATCCCAATTTCTGTATCTATTTCTGTAGTACAAAAACATCCTATCTGGAATGAATACAATAGGGGGTCTACAATCTTTTCTTCATGAGTAATATCTTTTCTGGTCTTTTCGAGTTAGGAGCAGAGAAGGCTTACAAAGAGAGCAGTAGAGGAGTTTCTGACTTAGGACTGTTCTCCCACAGAGAAAGGCCATAGGTTTGACTGCCTTTAAATAAAAGTCCTGTTCCTAAGTTTGCTATTTCCAGTTGTTTGAAAGATTTCAAGAACGCATTAGTACTTAAGGAAATATACAAACTGTTCAAAGCTCAGTGCCTTGAGGTGCAATTCTCCTGAAACTGAGTTGATCTATTTGAAGACAAACTGTAATAATTGGCATATTAGCGGATATCATGTCTCCTCTCTCTTCTCCAGAGGGCACAGAATATTCATCTCACACTAAAGGGAATAAGGGGATGTTTTAATGATGGAAAGGATAGTAGTGCTGCCACAGCTGCATTCAGAACTAACAGCCATTTCTCAAAGGCAGATAACCAAACTAATGAAATGCAACCAAGGAAACCTTTGATCAAATGCAAACAATTCCCTTTCATGATAATAAGATAATGGTTAGACACATGAAAGTACAGTTTAGGAGATCAGAATGGTCAGTACTAAACACCTGATTCTGAAGCAGTGACTACTGTGCAACTTGTTGTTTTTATGATAGTTATACACACTTTAAAGACAGCTCCATTATGCTGCCCGTTAAAACAACTTCATTAGGCTTTTGCACAACTATAACAGTAATTATTTGTTGGTCTTTCTAGCTCTGTGCTCTCTGGTTTCACCTTGTTCCTGTACCTTCAAGGCTTCTACTATCTTGCACTCCTGTGGACAGATGCTTGCATTGTAAATCAGTGTGGCTGAATAGTTTAGATGTTCCAACTTTTGCATATTGTATTTATCCCCTTAAGTTCTGAGAGTAGAAATGAAAACACTGAAGATACTTTTTATGAATCTGCTATGTCTGACAAAAATATTGCTTACATCAAATAGATGTAAGCTTCTTCAATTAATTTACTGAAGGCATTTAGCAATCACAGAACTTAAGATCATTCATACCAAACAATCCTCAATTTCATCTTCATAAGATAGTCTTCATACATGTATATTTTAAATTCTAAGTCATATTGCTCTTGCATTAAAAAATAAAAATATTTTTTGGAGAGCCTTGACCCATTCTTTCCTGACAACTCATTTTTTAGTTCTTTTCATTTGCTATCTGTGGAGCAGGAATAAAACTTCTTGATTTTTCATCTGTACCATGTTGCTGATCAACACTTGACAGATATCGTTTTGGTCACTTATGACTTAGCAGACTTCTTCAGAAGACAGCTATGGACTCCAAATGTTCTAAATTGTTCCTTTACATGATTTGATTCAATTCTTTACTGTGGTTAGCTCCGTTCCATCTTCTTCTTGCTCTAGGCATTGTTCCATTCTTTATAGTTATATTAGTAACAATAGCCCAAACAGAAGAAGTTCACCAGATCAGGCAGACACATACTGATCTGAATGGATGTGGTTACTGCAGCCATCTGACCATGATGTCATATGATCTCATGCAAGTGATGTTTAAGTCACGACACTGTGGCTGTAACTTGCTTTTCATTTTTCTCCATCCCCTATTCAATATATCTACCAGCAATCTGCCCATTAACAGAATATCATTGGTGTTGCTGTGACGCACCAATATTTAATATCACAGAATTTGTGGAATTGCATCATATTTGGAAAAAAAAAAGTAGAACATACGAACTTTTTGTCTTGAATCAGTTGCTGGAAGACAGACATTTTTACTACAAAAACACCATCACCAGCAGCTTTAATTATCACAGTTGGTGGCAGTTCTAGCAGAAAGGCTGACAACTGAAAAAAAGGTAGTATTCCAGCTATTTGAGACAAGAAGAAAAAATTGAAGCATATTGGAGTAAATAGTGTGAAAGAAAATGGTATATCTTCTCTCAGATGAATTTATTACTTCACTTGAAATCGCCAGCTTTTAATAAGTAGGATTTTAACTCATTTCTATATCAGTGCCTGACTGAAGATCTCTTATCTAGTAGTTAATACAAGAGAATTATATTATTTTAAATCCCAATTCTAATGTAAAAACATATTTCATCAATAGAAATAGAGAGTAGATGTTCATAGTTCTGTCTTTGTATTCATTAAATCAAAAAATGGTGTTTTTCAGTGAGATAATGAATACTAGTGAATCTGGGAATGATGTCAATATCTAGTGCACTTTTATGTGCTTCCAAAGTTCACATCTGCATTCTGATCGAAGCAGAGAGCTGCAGATTCTTTTCAAATGCATATTTGCAATTATAGAACATTGCTATGAAAGCAGACACTGTCAAGTCTTTCTTGACATACAATATTCACGAAGTCTGAAAGCATTTGAAATGTCTCTGTTAATGGATAAGCACTGGGTCTGAAGATTGAAAGTATGCTTCCTGTGGAAAGTGATGTACACACAAATAAGCACAAGATGTAGCTATTAAAGCAATCCACTTTTAAAGCAATCAAGAGCAAAAAGGCTCAGTATATGTGACCCTCCATTGAAAACAAAGTATTAGTTTTATCTAGTATTTGTCAGCATTTTCAGGTGATGTACAAGTTTCATTCAATGAAGGATAACACCTACAAAAAGCACCTTTACGGTTATTAAAAGCATACTTAGCATGGAAAGAAGAGTTAAAATACAGTATTGAAAAATACAAAATCCTACTTTTCAATAGAGTTGAATACAGCTCTGATGTGGATGAGGATCCATCCTAGTTAGTAATACAACACATGGAGATTGTAGATGAGAGAAGCAGCAAACGTCACTGTTTTTATAATGGTTTATAATGGCTATAATCCTTTGAAAGCTATTAGTTATGAAGATTAGTTTTAAAAGCTGTATTTACCTATCTGTGGTGTACATGGTAGCTTCATATATCTAGTGGCCATTTCCATTTTTCATTTGAAATGGGAAACAGACACATTATCACTTCTGCTTGTCCTTTCCATTTTAGTCCTTTATGTGTTTGCTTTTGCAAATGTTCATTTCAATGTTTCCTTTATTTCAGAATTCATGCTAAATGAAGTTTGCACTATAAAGTGATGTTCATTGTGGTGACAAACAAATGTCACGTCCAGAAGCAAATATGTTATATTTTTTCCTGTATTAGTCACTCTGCAATGAATTCACATTATCTGCCTAGGAAAACCATCAAATTCTGACTGATTTGAATATAAGTACTGTTTTGATAGCATCAATGTTAATTTAGCTACCTGGCTTTTATCTGGGCCTACCTGTAGCTTTTGAAGCAGAAATCTACATCATGTGCTAGATATCTAAGGCAAGATGAGTATTTTCTTACCAAAACACAGAAAGAGAGCTGTTTGATTTAAATCTTAGCATGTCTTGGACAGTTATTATGACAATCTTAACACACACTTTTCATCTATATTCGTAGTTGATCACAAACACAGTGAATGGTAAGTAGATTACAGAAACCTGAAGCAATGAAATACCATATATTTGTGTTATAGAAGAAATATAAATGTTAGGAATTATTTCACATTATGTAGGATACAACTTGACTTAAGGCAACATCACGAATACTCTTCATTCCATTTTTCTACTTTCCTCTGTTAACACAGGGCAAAGACATTTCAAACGAAAAGAAAAAGCTGAGACTTTAGACTGTCATAATATAATGAGTTATATCTCTCTTAAACTTTCCAGAACAGAGTATCTGCATATCTCCACTGATTGCTCTACTTCCTCCACTCTATGGATAGTCTTTCATACCAGAATTGCTGCCTTTCACTATTGACAGGATTTTGACTGTTTGTTCTGTAAATATTAATCATAGAATCATAGAATATCCTGAGTTGGAAGGCCCCCACAAACATCATTGAGTCCATCTCCTGGCTCCACACAGGACTACCCAAAAATCAAACCACATCTGAGAGCATTGTCCAAACACTTTTTGAACTCTGGCAGGCTCAGTGCCATGATCACTTCCCTGGGGAGCCTGTTCCAGTGCCCAACCACCCTCTCAGGGAAGAACCTTTTCCTAATATCCAACCTGAACTGCACCTGTCATAGCTTCATGCTGTTCCCTCTAGTTCTGTCGCTGGTCACCAGAGGGAAGAGATCGGTGCCTGCCCTCTGCTCCCCTCGTGAGGAAGCTGTAGACTGTGACAAGGTTGCCCCTCAGCCTTCTCTTCTCTAAACTGGAGAAACCAAGTAACCTCAGCTGTTCCTTATACGTCTTGCCCTCTAGACCCTTCAACATCTTTGTTGCCATCCTTTGGATGCTCTTTAATAGTTTTATGTCCTTCTTATATTGCAGTGCCCAAAACCACACACAGTACTTGATATGAGGCCTCACCAGTGCAGAGTAAAGCAGGACAATCATTTCCCTTGACCAGCTAGCTATGCCATGCTGGATGCACCCTAGGATGTGGTTAGCCCGTTTGGCTTCCAGGGCACTCTCTTGGCTCATATGCAACTTGCTGTCGACCAAAGCCCCCAGATACACTTCTGCAGGCTGCACTACATCCTCTCTTCTCCCAGTCTGTATATATAGCCAGGGTTGCCCCAGTTCAGATGCAGAATCCAGTGTAATTAGTGTAATAATAATAATAGTAGTAAATAAGATAATCATGCCTGAGAACTTCCCTTTCCAGTTCTTCCATTTCTATAGAATGAAATTGTAGTTAGCTCCTTTCAATGATGTAACATATTTCACAATCCTTAAGTTAAACACATTTTAAAATCAATTTTTCACCCATTATTTACAAGCTATATAACTTCTTGGAAAATATTTAACCATGGTTTTGTGTAACAGCCTTTTTTCAAAGGATTTCAGTCCAATCTATTCACATAAATCTCTAAAATGTGTTCTTTTTAAAGCAAAACTAATGAGATGTACTATTTACAGCAATTCTACTATTCTATTTTGTCAGGGTAAATAGAAACAACTACTGTACATTAGCCTTTTCATTTATAGCTACATAACTACTGTGATACCATGAGCATTCTATCTGTGTTTCTGGGCTTGAAAATTGAATAGAAATAGCTTTGGCAAGGAGCTTGCTGAGTACTGTGAAGACATTATTTCCACAAGGCTTGCTGCTTCATTAGTTTGGAACACAGTACATAATTCAGAATTCACAGGATTATTTTCTCTGTAGATGATTAATGTTCTATTGTTGAGGGAGAACAATTTCCTCCTATAAATCCTTCCAGTTCAATCAAGTCTGGGTATCTAGACAGAGTTATCTACCTGCCAAACTTCTCCATGTCCCTTTTTCCTTTTGGAGATTTTTCAAGTAGTTATTTGATAGATCAACAGCAATGCATGGCTTAAAAAGACTGGAGGAAATTTGAGCTCTATTGGACTGGTTATTCTGAAACTATATGCAAGATATCTCTGAAAACTGAAAGTTTTTAAGCATTATTTTGTTCAGTTGGACATGACTGTCTGGTAAAGCCCATTTCTCTGTGTGTCCTGGTGTTGTTTAGAATAGAAATAACTTATATTTGTATATCTAAAGACAGTAGTATTCCATGCAAAACTTGCTGTCATCATTTTATCTTCAAAGCAAGAAATCTAAACCTTTCTTGATATTTTCTTTTTTTTTCATATTTTGTCTGTAATCAAGATTCATCAGCTTCCTCAACAGTGACAGGGAAGAGGAATGTAACGTGGTTTACTTTGAACTGCATTCAAAACATTTCTTTGTCAGAAATAAAAGGGTTACTGTTGAGTTACATGATAACTATAAATTATTTCTGCAGTTCTATACACTTATACAGTGTTTGTACAAAACAGATAAGACATTTTCTCTGAAAAACAAAGTATTTCTCCTCCATGTCCAGACTGCTAACATTTGGATTACACAGAAATGCTCACAGTAAGATGCTTGCTTTAGCTTTTATTACTGTTATGAACTCAGTAAAACCAATTATTGGTGAACTTTGTCTGCCTTTTTTTTTACTCATTTTACCTACCTGGAGATTCCATGATGCAAAGCAGACTTATGCATGTATTCATCCTAATTTTAAGCATGTATTTAAGAGCACCCTGGCCTGTTTGTATTATTTTAAAAACAAATATGAATTGAGATAGGTGTAGATTATGTAAGATACATGGCCATCTGAGAAAGCCTAGGATGCCTAGTCTCTTAAATGAGGTGTCATGAATAGATATTTGAAATTATACTGGGAGTCTGAGTCATATCTTGGAGCAATGTGGACTTGATATATTTCACTGACATCAGAGACATTGCATAGGAGCATAGAGTATTTCTTCAGGTACAACCAAAGCTTGAATATACATCCCAGGGCATTCCTATCTTCATGTAGATGAATGCCTTTAATACTGCAAAGAACTGGACAATCCATGGATAGAAAGATGAAGCCAAGGGCTCATCAGAATGAATAAATGCTAGGGGTGGCAGACTGCAATCACGTGAGAATGGAAATTACTTTTCAAAGTGAGAAGTCAGAATATTAATGGTAAATAACAAATTACTTTGGCAAGTTATTTGAAATGATGGAGACTTACCACAACATTAAATTAAGCCAATGCAAGATTATTTGTAAATTCAGGATTTCACAGAAAGTATTTCTAATATTAACTTTTGTCCTTACAACAATGGAAAATAAAATGTTATTGAGTCTGTTTGGGGAAAAAGAATTAAGTTATTTTTCAGTGAGCTCCAGCTCTTGACTCAGCGTTTGTTGTTAGACAAATTCCAGACCTATCATAAACAAGGTGGCACTGACAAGTGCTTTGAAACTGTTAACTACTCAAAATAATTTTATAGATTTTATAGTATTTTATAGATAGATCTCATCAAATAGACCACTGTATTTTCAGTTTCACTCTTCTAATTTGGCTTAAAGAATTTGTAATGCTAGGATGATGACCTAATATTTTCTTTCTGTAGGAAAAAAAAAAGAAAAGCAAATGATATGTGTTTCATAGTACAACTGAAGCATAAAAAAAATCAGTAATAAATGATCACATACACTATATATTTTGAAAAAATGAGCTTGAACAAGTCTTTAATAAAGTCATTATTTCTCTTATCATAAATCACTAAGGCTTATTTTTGCCCAGTAGATTTAAGGCAGTCAAGGACAACTCTTTTAAATTTGTCCTTGCTTGTAATTTACTGCACAAGAAGTTTCTCATAATTTTTCTTTGACTAATACAGAACAGTACTACTCTTATGTGTTATTATAAAGTGCAAAACATTTAGTAGGATAATAGAATTTCCACTCTAAAAAGTGCTTGCAAAATACTAGCAATCACACCCATGGAGGGATGGGTTTAAATTACCAGTATGGAAGGTACAAACAAACATTTCAGATTGTTAGAAATACCTTACCAAAACTGTATAGTTTATCTACCTGAGAAAATGAACAAGCTTTGGCCACACTGCAAGTGTTTCACAGTGTTACGGTGGCCATGGCCATCGTTGTCTTCTCTGGTGATCGTTAATGAAATACTTGTGTCGGCTGATGTCTGAATCAGTGAGTCTTTTCAGCCTAGATCTTAGAGATTAAGAATCCTGGTCTTTACCTTCTTTCACAACAACAGCAACAACAACAAAGAGAGAGATAAAAAAGGTGTCTCCTATTTTTCTGCAGCTCTACTCTGTGGACTAATTTAGCACTCTGAAGCTAAGATGAACAAATTCAAGACCTACTCTTTATATCCACGTTTTGCTGTAAATATGTGACAACTACATATATATGCAAGCATATATGCACACACTCATTGTCCCAGGTAGCACATATCCATTGTCCCAGGTCTACAGCAAGCGTAATTCTTGTGTCTCTTTATCATAATATATTTGTGTTTTGCTATTTTTGAAGCCCAGGGAGAGTTTAGTTTTAAGCTTCTTTGTGAATAACATTTTAATAAGTTAAATTCCCAATGCAAAATGTCCTGTAATTATGAAGACTTAAACTAGACAGCTGTTTGGATCAACTTTCTAACAGATTAATACCATTTTCTATGAGACTTCAGATGCATTTTAAAAAAGTCTATAGTATTGAAACACATAACCATTACTGTAACCATTATGAGTCATTATCATAGGTTTTCTGAATATATGCGTGATGGTAACACTTCACAATCGTAGTCTCATTATGCTATTTCTGAACAGTGAGACTCTAAAATTAATCCATACATTTTTTCTAGGAGATAAACAAAAGTATATTAATCTCTTAAAATGGATCTAAAGTTTCTCTGATTATGTAAATTAGACATTTTGGTACAGTTGCTTTTTTTCCTTTTTTTCTCCATTCTTTTTCCCTTCTCCCCACCCCCAAGGGGTCCAAGAGTCCTATTCTTCTGCTTTAAGATGTAATAAGAATCTTTTTCTTACGTATATTTTGTGTAGATCAGCAAGAATTAATACCTTCCCTCAACACCCCCTCAATTCTCATCTTGTATTTATGTTTCTGCTGTTACAGGTTCTGTATTTAAAACTGAGGTAGGTGAAATGAGTTAAATATTCCTCTTTTTTTTTTAATTCCTCCTGATTGCAATCTGATGTTTTATTTCACCTTCCTCACATAACTACTACACATTAATCTTTATCTTTGACTACAGTATTCAGAAGAATAACTACCTTCACTTTTTGCATTTCAGTAGTTCTCCTTACTTCTTAAAGGAATAAAATTCCTCTTTAACTACTCCTGTTTGTTTCTGCCTCTTCCAAAACATTTCATGTTTGCCAGAGGCTTTGCTTTATTTTCTTCCTAGATTTTTTTTTTTCCATTTCAGTTTCTGTGTCTCTTTCTTGATGGTATGTAATCTTTTCTGTTGATATTTAATAAAAAGTTTGAATCACAACATGGAATTATCATGAATTTTTAACAATACTATTAACTAAAAAGCATCATGTTAACATTTAGTAGAAAAAGACCCTGTAAAACATCTGTATTTGTAACACTAGTGCTCACGTGTTAAGAAGTCGTTCTTTGTCACAGGATCTAGCAGGTTCTAGGAACTTCAAGAGTTGATATATTTTTGCCTAATCACATTGAGGCCCTTACTGGCATAATGGTGACATCATCATTATAACCAGCCTTCTCTGTTAATTTACCAGTTTTATCCTGAAGTAGATGTCTAATCTTGAGAACATGGCTGTCATATTCATATTTTTGCTATTGTCCTTCTTCTAAAGGTCTGTGTGATTTCTCCCAACACCGGTTTTGCTTCGAAATTCCAACTGAAGATTATTTTTATCCATATCCTTTGATGACTTCTGCTGGATGACTTAATTAAATAAACCAGGCTTAAGCATTTTTTCTAACTCCTACACTTTCCCAGTAGAACTCCTACTGAGGTACTGAGCATCACCACTATGTCCTATAGCAATATGGGAAGCAAACAATCAAAAGAGAGAAAAACGTTATATAATGTAAATACATATATATA
>VXAL01009665.1:59387-70945 GCA_013399475.1 Chauna torquata | reverse complement strand
TAGTTATACTAATACTATTATGTCAGGTTTTGCACCTAGGACAGAGTAATGCCAGACACAGGTACAGACCAACATCTAGACCAGTGGCTAGAGAGCAGCTCAGCAAAAAGGGATCAGGGGATGTTAGCTGACAACAGGCTCAACAGGAGTAAGCAGTGTGCCCTGCAGCCAAGAGGGCAAACTGCATTTTAGGGTGCATTAAGCACAGCACAGCCAGCTGGTCAAATGAAGTGATTCTCCTGAATTTAGCACTGGTGTAGCCTCACCTTGAATATTGTGTGTGTTTCTCCACAACATAAAAAGGATGTTATGATGCTTGAAAGTGTACAGAGGAGGGCAACAAAGCTGGTAAAAAAGCTGGAAGGCATGTCCTATGAGGAGAGGCTGAGGACACTTGGATTGTCTAGTCTGGAGAAAAGAAGTCTGAGGTGACCTCGTTGCTCTCTACAACTTCCTGAGGAGAGGAAGCAGAGAGGGAAGTGCTGATCTCTTCTCCTTAGTAAGCAATGACAGTACACGTGGGAATAGCCTCCCCAAGCTGTGCCAGGGGAGGTTCAGTTTGGACATTAGGAAAAATTTCTTTACTGTGAGGGTGGTCAAACACTGGAACAGGTTTCCTGGAGAGGTGGTTGATGCCCCATGCCTGTCAGCATTCAAGAGGCATTTGGACAATGCCCTCATTAATATGCTTTAACTTTTGGTTAACCCTGAAATGGTCGGACAGTTGGATTAGATGGTCTTTGAAAGTCCCTTCCAACTGAACTATTCTATTTTATTAAAAAGTTAACAGTATTTATTTAGCAACCACTCTTGACACATTTTTATTAATAGTGAAAGGTTTCAGAGCACTTTGCATGATGTAAAATATACTAAACAAAAATATCTTTATGGAGATAAGTCTAGAGACTTGAACAGTAAAAGCGAATGAATATAGAAGAATGTCAAGTAATCTCATGGCAGGAATGACTTGCAAAACAGGTAATGTATTACTAACTATCAGGAGGAGAGGACAAATGCTTTCTCTCTAAAACAGTAAAGCATAAGACTTTACTCTTTTTACTTTACACACTCAATAATAAAAAGGAGAGGGAAAACAAATTTACAGAGGGGGAAAAAAATTGCATATTATTTATGCATTAAATGAGATTGTGTAGAAAGTATGTATACATACATGTATACATCGTTTATACTACATGGGGTGGGTAGAGAGAGAGAGAGAGAGTATTTAGGTAGCTAAGGATTGTCCCAGATGCTCTCATGCATTTCTCATAACATTTATTAATTCGGGGTTTGATTAAGCTCTCTGCATAATCTTCTCAGATTCTGTTCGTATCAGTAAAGTTGAAAATCCTTAGTGTTTTATATGAAGCTACTTTTTCCCCAAGTAATAGACTGTTACTATGACAGCATTTTCCGCTGGGATTTTTTTTTAATAAATAGAAGAATATTGATTTTATTATTATTATTTCCCTTCCTTCAGATAAAAAAAAAAAAAATGAGGGGAAAAACATGCCTCCATACTTTTAATGCCCCTCTCTAACCTTTATAAGAATGCAGAAACAATTCTTATCTAATAGCTTTCTTTACCTTCTTCCCAGAGGACTGGCCCCATAAGTAGGTACAACATCACACTCCCTTGTTCTTTCATCATCCAAATCTTTCCATCTCAGTTACTCTGTAGAAGGCCTTCTGACCTTTAACACAGAACAAGAAGATTGCATCTTGTCACTTACTGATGCCTATTCCAATTTGATTTACAACATGTTTAAAGAATTACCACAGGACAGTTGACATGAACATAGTCTGAGATTAATTAAGCGCCCATGCCTTCTCATGCAACACATGCACACACATAACTCCTGCAATGCGCAGTCTCTCATCTCAATTCCTGGAAGCGAAACAAACTTCTGTTTCAACACCAGATAGCCCACTTACTCCACAGACCACTTTATAATGACTGGGACTTTATCATATCTGAATTCAGAACCTATGCTCTCTTGTAGGACATTTCAAGCCATTCACAGCATTGAGCAGGAACCCCCTCCCCCTCAAAAGAAAAGAAAAAGTTTACAAGAAATAAACAAGTGTCCAAAACAAGAAAAATAATATCCATGAATTTTTACTAACTGAAGTCTCATTCAGGTTGTCTCAGAACTCCATGGTGAGTTATGTATGACCACACTATTACAGAGGAGGTGGGTGGTGAATCATGAATAAAACCTGTAGGTCTGCTTTTCTGTAGGCTGAAATCGATGATGTTAAAGCATATTAGACATGCTCTGACCAAACTTACCACATCACATCTTGCAGGGATAAAACAAAGTACAAAACAAGAAAAGATAAAATAAAGAACAAAAGAAACCTCAAAAACTGAAAACATCTTGCACATTGCTAAACCTTTTAATGGCTAATAATTTGCAGTCATTTTTGTTGTGTTGAGAGATTTTTTGTTCTTGTTGCTTTGCTTGAGGCACAGATAGAATATATATTGTTGTGCATTTTATCCATTTATATGTGTCATGTGCAGTGCTGCAAAAATAATATTTTTGTCAGAAAAAAAATCAGCTTATTGGAATATCAGTTCTTAGTGTTCAGTTATAATTACGCCATTAACACAAGTTTCTTGTTAACAGCGTTTAGTTTTCAAAGTAAACAGTGTTGTGGTTTTTGTTTGTTTGTTTACCCTGTATTTCTCATTAAATCCTTTCTTAACTCTCTGTGTAATCTCCCTCTCTGCCCCGTGCGTGTCAGCAGCGCAAGGGCTCAGTGCCAGCTCCTGGCCAGACGTGTTGTGGTGCGTGAGCCCTGCGTGCGGGTGCTGCTGAAGGCAGTGCCTGGTCTGTTGCAGGGTGAGTGTGGGAGCTTGTGTCTGTGCGTGTATGAGACAGGTGCTCAGCTTCACTATTTGAACCTGCAAAGGGGAAAGTGGTAGCCTCGTCCCTTCAGCCTGCGCAGAGCCTGGGCTCTCGCAGCAGGGCAAAAGGGTACTGGCTGGGGCAGCTGGGGGAGGCAGCCACGCTCCTTACATCACTTAACAATTATCACCTTCCACTGAACACATTCCTATAAAACACTTGTTTGGAAAAAAAAAAAAAAAAAGACAAAAGCAACAACAAAAACAAACCTAGAAAAGAAAACACAGGAAGATAAATACATCTCCAATTAATATTTTGAGAAGCAAACACAATCCCCCTGCACTGCTCTGTCTATCGAGCGGTACTGTCTTCCCATCTATCTAGGAACTAAGTTTTCCAAATAATGACAGAAACAACTATTACCTGCAAGACAAGAAAAACCTAAACGCTAAGTATCATTGCACCTCTACATATTTCCACCCTGCCTCCAAATTTCATAAATCTTTCTATTACCTCTCATTTGTTTTTTCTACGTCTTTAACATTGTTGCTTGAAGTAAATCTCAGACTTCTGCAAAACATTACTAAAGAACACTCGTACAGCTTCTTCTCCTGTTGCACCTTGGACACCTTAAGATCATCACAGCTGGGTTGCATCTGGCATAATAGAAAGTAATTGTCAGGGAGTAGCTAACAATCTTAGGGTTTCTCTCCCTCTATGTATAGACTGAATTGAAGTGGGAACAGATAGTATTTTTTTCTGTCCTGTAGGTAGGATCTTCTACATTTGTAATCTTAGCAAGAAATAAATAACAGAAGTGAAATTTCCCTTCTGCTAGAAGACATATGTCTTCTTTCATTTGTAAGTAGGATTCTGCTATGTTATTTAACCCAATTTATCCATTCAGCAGGGCTGACTCAGGGCTTTGCAACCAAGCAGGCAAAACTGAATTTTTTATCCTAAATATGAGACGTTACATCTAGCCTGCTACTGCAACAGGATCAGAACATGATGAAGCATACTCAAGTCAGGGGAAAGGAACGAGAATTGTGTCTGGAAGAATGGATTTTGCTGTTCCTATGGGGATTTTGAGGTTAGTTGTTAGTGCTGTTGCTAGGTTTATTTGCTTACCGCAGCACAACCTGCTGTTCCGCTTATCTGAACTACCCCTTCAGCAGCTCTTCTTATCCTAGTTGCTAGGTTGGTTTATCAGCTGCTTTAAGCAAGTACTTTGCAGGTCTTCATTACTGCTCATTAAGTTGATTTTTTTTTCTTATTCTTCTGATAGGAAAGGTAAATATGTTTTTCACTGTCCTAACTACTGTAACTCATTGTGAATTGTAAGACTGTTAACACATTGACCCTTAGTCTTTAGTTTCTTAGAATCCCTGACACGGAAATCTGTAAATTCAGAAGGTATTGCCTTGGTGAACCTGAAAACTCCTAGAATGGTTACTAGTGTTCTTCCTTATATGGACGAAAGTGCAGTTTTGGGACAGAGAAGCACATACACTAACACAGTTCTAGGTCCCTGATAAAGTCATCTGTGACAGGCTGAAATTAGTGATAAATATCTCCATTTTCACCTAGTTTAACAGTAGTTTAACATTTGAAGTAGGGGACAAAACTGGGCACCCTTTTGCATTCCACTCATTCCAAGATGAAGAGAACTCATAAATGCTGTACTTTTGGTAGGTGCCAAAAATCACTAGCTTGTAGAGAAATTGGAACATGCTCTACGCTCACCTACGAAGGTGAGCTGAAGTTCAGATAGCAATTAGCCCCATCTGTTTGTTGGAGGACCTGCATGCATCTTGTAAGAAGGTCTCAACTTTGGGGGTTGATTCTTCTTCCTGGTCCTGGGCTAGCAAAAGCTGTGTTTGGAGTTTTCTTTTTGTTTTGTTTATCTCCATGTGAAATGAGCATGATGGGAAGCTAATCTAGTGAGCGTCTAGCATAAAATGCTTTTACATCTCAGAAGCAGTACTGAAAATCTGTTTGCATGTAAGACATGATCAGTAGAGCTGACAGTGCTTTAATCATTTAGTATCATTAACAGTCATAAAAGTCTCCAGATATTTAGAAAATAAGGATTGAGTTTGCCTTCAAGTAGAGCTCAGATTACCCAGATACTTTTTTTCCTGGACACTCTTCTAGTAATTTGACTTAAGAGTAATAACGGTATCCGCAAAGAGCTAAGGAAAGTAAATACAAACACCCACCATTTCCACTGGTTTTGTGTAGTCTTAGATACATGCTATTTAAGCAGACTGAATTGTGTCCAACAGTTTTCTGTTTTTGATTGTTTGTTTGTTTGTTTGTTTGTTTGTCTTAAGGCAGTAATATGGTTATTCTAGGTGTGCTGGGTTATCATCAGAGATCCACAAATAATTCTGGTGAGACAGTACACAATTCAAGCAGGGTAAACTCCACTCAATTTTAATTAAAACGTGGTTTAGCATCAAAATCATACTTTAGATTCCTATTAAGCTTGAATTCAGTTAGATCCAATTTCCTGTTTTCATTTATTTATTTATTTATTTTTATTTTTTGCTTATCCAAATAGCCTCCATTGTGTGTACGCACACATACATGCTTGATTTCTGCTTTTGATGTTGCATGATGGCTGAAGGCTGCTGCCACTACCCTGTCAGGCTGGTTGACTGAAGGAATACTTTCAGTCTCCATCCACAAGCTGGCTCTAAAAAGAACAAGGCAGGGGAATGTGTGCAGTGAGGGGAAGCATCTACTCTAGTGCACTAGAACACTTATAAGCACAAATGGATTAGCTAGTCATATAACGGGTGTTGCCCCTTAAAATATGCTGAGTTCAATTTATAGCTACTGCAAATAAGCAAAACTACAGTTAAACAAGATTTGTTCAGGTCGAAGTTCTTGTGTTGTTTCTCAGATTCTGGTTCTATTCCTTGACTTTATTAGGTCAGGACCTTTCTGTCATGTGGTTCTTTCCTTTGCTACATCCATCAGTCACGCGTTATAGGCTTTTAGGTGTTATGTGGAATGAATTTCTTCCATTCAGTCACAGTCTTTATTACATCTGCCACAGACGGCTGACCTTCACTTTGCATTCCCTTCTACACATCTTCAGACTGCCTCAATCTAGTTTATGTTAGGTTAAATGCCAGTAGAATATTTTTTTGTTACAAGGTCAGCTTTTCTCATTTTCTTGCTAGTTTATCTGGCTGGATAGTTTGGGGGGTCTACAATCCTCTCTGAATAACAATACCTTCTATAGTTTATGTAAAGTTTATTTATAAAATATGATATGCTTCAGCCATTTGTTTTGTACTGAATTTCATGTCCTTGATTTCAGGTTCTTTTTCCAATTTACCCAGTTTATGTAAAATTTTCCTTTTGTAATTGTTAATGCCTTTAATCTTCCAATTTCTTTCTTGAGACATGCCAAAATGTTATAATTGTACAGATCATCCAAGTTTTTGGTGACAAGATCAATCAGAAATTGAATGCTTTAAAATTGTGCTTAAAATCCCATTTCAGTTTGATGGGGAACACCAGTTCCAGAACCAGTGACACTTTGTTGGTTTTTGTTTGTTTGTTTGTTTGTTTTAATAAGCTGTGCTTTTGCTTTAGCCATTTATTCTGAATATGTTTTCCTAGGTTTTATATGAATGATGAAAGAAATATTTTTAAGTTAAATCAAGATATGCTACATGAACATTGGAACATTGTGTTCTTTTTCACAAGTTGTATTGACAACTCATGCCATATCCATTTTGCATGACTTCTTGAATGCTTTGAATACTTATACAAAAGTCAAGTGACATAAAGGAAGCCATAATTTCACTCTAGTTCCTTTTTGAATTAGACTCAAAATGACTCCCCTTATTCGATATAAGATCCTATTCAGTGTAAAAGTGAAATATCAAAAGTAGGAAGAAAAAGCATTTCTTACTTAGGAAATAGCATAATAGTCTTCGCAGACTCTTGGAAAAATAAAATAAAATAAATAAGTATATATGTGTGTATATATGTGTGTGTGTGTATATATATATATATATAATCAAAACCCCCAAAAAACCTCACCAAAGTTCTAAGCCTGCCATTGCAGCTGTTTCTTTCACAGATGATTTAATGCTATAAGAAACTTACCTAGAGAGTAACTTGAAAGCAGAGAGTAATCCCAAAATAGGAATTGAGATCCCTAACTGTCACCAAACAAGAGAGGAGAGTATAAGCAATCCTTGTTGTTATTTTTTTTTTTATTAGTAACTAAAATTTGTTCTGTCACAGTTGAACTAGCCCTTGCTTGATGGGACACCATCCTAGCTAAGCTATTTGTTTATATCACCGACTCCTTGGTAGCTCCTCAAACTTGCTAAGATAGCAGTCCAAACTGATAATTACATTGAGTTTTCCCATCTTCAATATTTGATGAAAATACAACTAGAGACTTTTTTTTTGAAGTTTCGGGGGAGTACTAGCTAAAAGAAAATTAAACAAGAAGAAACATATAATAAGTAGATGTAATTAATATTAAAATAATTAAAATTTTAAACTTCTATACAAAGTTAATTAAATCAGATACTATATTAAGCAGTCTTTATAAAAAATAAAAATAAAAATAAAATGCTTTGTCCAGACAAGCTTATGAGGAAGATAGAAATGTAAGAAAGGCATCTGTTAGGAATGACATAAGTATAGTTGAGTATACTTCAGGCTAGGGGGTAAACTACACCCACTTGTTCCTTTTTCTGTTATTCTAAGCTACTAATAGTGGAAAATCATCCTAAGAAAATAATTAAATAATTACAAAGTAAATTTGTAATTTACAGAAATTTGTAGTTTCAGAAAAATGAAAGTTAAATTGTAAAACAATAGTTATTTCATGCTTCTGTAAATCATAATATTAGAAAAGTCCTTTTCCTTAAGACTGCATTTGTACACTTCAAAATTTTTTTACAGATTTGTATGTTAGTCCTGAATGGTTTGACTTTGAATATAATCTTTAGCACAAAAAATTGGTGACTGGTGACAGGAATTTTATCAAAATAAAATGTCTTGCTCTTGAAATCACTGTCCTGGGGTTCAACATTTTTGTTGATGGATACACCTGTCTTGCTATGTTATGGTGAAGTAGCCCTTTCCTGCATAGTGAACTTTTAAGTGGATTTTGTTTTGGAAAGCAATTTAATGTTTGCTGATAACGTTGATTGGTACTTTGTCAGTGTTAGCTTTTAAGCTTCTGTTCTGGTCTGCTTAATTTTTTGAAATAACTTATTTGATTAAGGGATGTTTTACCACCAACAGTTCAGCTGGCTTTCTGCTGATAGCTGGATTTTCTCTCTTCTGTGCTATTTTGCACTTGCTGAGTCTCTTTATCTTTAGAATTAAAAAAAAGTGTAGGTTAGAGTCAGACTGCTCCTCTCCTCCCCCACTCCGCTGTTCCTTTTCCAGATATGTCCTAAAAAGTAGACTCAGCAGTTGCAATAGCAGACCTGTCTTTCTAGATGAAGGTATATTTGGGAAGGAGTTTGTTGGTCTGGTCTCTTATCTTGCTTTTCCCAACACATATTTGTCCTTTATAGTAAAGTTGTCCACTCTAGCAATCTATTTCCATTTCCAGTTTAAATACCTCTCCTACAACAAGATTTAATAACAGTTTATCTTTGAAGTTGGTCATATTCTATTTACTTTGTATTTATCTTGTAATTTAAATAATCTCATTGGATTCAAAAGACTATGAACAGAAGAAGGTTCAGCAATCTAGAGATTTCAAAGTATAACAGTATGGCAGCTAAGAGGTAGTATTTCGTTTGAAATGAAACACATATAACAATTATATTCTTAAATACTTCTCAGAGGTGAAGGTTGGATGTCAGGAATGAGCTTTTTATATATGAAAGAAGCTCCTTTTAAACTATGCGTAACATGATTTGCTGAAGTATTGGAAGTTATATAGCTATAATTCCCCAAAACAGGGAATGGACATCTGGTGTGAAATGTAGTCCAGCAAACATCTTGGAAATTTTACAAGAAACATCTATTTCTCTCAGTAAGAGAATAATTTGTTAGCAAAAGAGAAAATCAAATTCTGTGCAGATAGGAAAATATACTGCAGAGAAAATAGTTAAAAGTAATTTGGCAATAAAATGCATTTATAAAAGGCTGTTATTATAGAAGGTACACTCAACATTTCAGAAATAGTAGTCTCAAATGAGCACACAGGACCGCTACAAATACCAACTTTTCAGCCACTGACCCTTTCAAATGCAATGGCTTGAAATTGTAGTCATTAGAACGACTAACATTTCATGATTATGTACCATGAAAAAATGTCAAAGAATATTGATCATAGTTTTGAACTTGCCAAAACACAAATACAGTAGCTTGGTCTTTCAGGCATGTGATTTGTTTGAAAATGTGTCCAATTCTGTTCTCTTTACTTCAAAAAGAGTGTACTTGATCTCTGAACAGTCCAAGAATAGTATGAGAAAATAAGTCTGGAAGTAATGTTAGATACTTTTTCTGATGCATAAAAGTATATCCTTACCTGTATCTGATTAGCTGTGTTTGAGCAGCTTGGAATGAGAAATTTCAGTCAAGCAGGAGAGGTTAAGACAGGAATTTATGAGTGAACTGCAGTGGAAGAGTGATAATTTGGTTTTATTCTGTTAAACTGTCCTGCTGAAATTGCTGTGTCAACAGTGTACCATTTTTCAAGATTGACAAGAGATGTCCAGTGTTCTATGTTGATCAAGATTCATCCCTCTTTTAAAAGATTTGTCTCCTTAGATGCTTAGTACAATTAGAGAGAGAAATACATACCAACAACATGGGTGATTCAACACATGACTTGTGGTGTTCCTAACAGGTTGCATTCCTAAAAACACTTATGGACTCAGTAGTTAAAATTGGTTGATGTGAGGTAAAGTTCTGTCCATAGTGCTTTTGAGCTGTTGAGCTCTTTGCTATTCATGACAAGTATGAAATTACACAAGCTTCAGCACAGACATTGTGTTTTGCTTTTTCTTTTTTTCTCTCTTGCTCTTTTCAAAAAGCTTATACATTTCCTTTTTTCCTCCCTGCGACTGTTTCCAGTTTTAGGATTTTTTCTAGGGTTAATCCCTTGAGCAAATTATGATGTACTATTTTCATGAATTTATTAAAAAAAGTTCTTTCCTTACAAATTTGAGTCTTGTGTGTTTTATTCAATAACAAAATACTATATTACAAAATAATAATAAATAAATAATAAATAAAAAATAATAAAACACTATATACAATATAGTATACAACTGTATAACATAAATTGTGCTGTAGGTGTGGTCAAATAACAGCGCACATATATATTATATATATATATATAATCACATCCATACAGCCTGTATTCTGTTGAAGATGTCATAGAAACATTTCTGTCAGAAAATATATCTAACTCATCACTTTAGTTCTATACACCATTCATAAAGTTCTGCTGGATCACTGAAACAAGATATAATAATCTGTCAGACCAAATGCAGCTCACTTTAGTACAATGCTATGAAACATCTGTAGTGTCTATGATGAACAAAGCTTATTCATTTGTCAGAGTGAGCATGTTCTTCTATTTGGAAAGATGTGTGTCTTTTTTTTTCTGTTGTTGGGAAGAATTTCCATATCTTTCGTATCAACAGGCTATTTGTAGAAAGTAGATCAAACATCAGAGAAAAAAAAAAAACAGTGAAATTGATAATTATGTGATTAAAAATGTACATTTTTTTTTGAAACTGGGCATAAAAATACATGTAAAATACTTGATTTTGTATTGACTTAATATTATTCATGAGTATACTGCAGCCTAAAACATCTGTAAAAAGATCTTTTTAAACTATCACCAGGTTTAAGTATAGGAGGCTATTCTGATTTGTTCTGAATTATAGCCGACCACAGATAATGATTCAAAAGCAGTATACAGACTGCAGTTCACTAATTAAGATAAGACATTTATTTTTCATGTGTACTTTCAGTCTGCCTCCTGGAGAACCATCATATCTCCTGGAATGTCTTAATTTTAATTTTACTCTTTCTTCTGAGCCAAAGTGATAAATGTTAGCAAATAACAAATTAACAATTTTCATGATTTTATTTTTTTTCCTCCCAGAGGACATTTGCCAAGAGCTTATACTAATATAGGTCAAACTTTCGGTTAAAACAACTTAATAGTATGCTTTTAAGGAAGGTAGTCTTTCTTTTGTTTTGCTAATGACATTACATAGTAGCACATTACTGAAAGGTAAGAAAATCTGCAGAGATTAAGAGCATTATTCATATTCACATTTCTCTATAAAATCAGATTTTCTCTTTAAGCACAAATCTTTGTGCTGATCTGCTCTATTTCAATGCCTGGGTGGGGGGGAAATGTATCTATCAAATACATTTCCTAACACAGTTTAAATCAAATGTCAGAATAAAGTTTGTACTTGTTCTCTTTATGGACATATCTTTATGAGTATATTTCATACTCAGAGGAGATTCACAAATAAATAGTTAAAAGAAAATTGTATCTATTTTGCTCCGCCAGCAATCTGCAACTCAGAAAGTGCTCCTCAGTGTGAATGAAATGTATTTGAAAGTAATATTTTACATTATAATTGGGATATCTGAGTCTCTTGCTTGTGGCAGCCATCTTGATGACAAGATACTAGTAGAATGATGCCCTGTACCCAATTCTATTAAAGCAAC
>VXAL01009665.1:21076-59333 GCA_013399475.1 Chauna torquata | reverse complement strand
AGCCACCTGTTTTTAATATCGCGCTGACGTATTAGTAGATGTTAGCTTTGAACTTTCTTCTCTACATAGCTAACTGGAGAGAGGACTATGACTTCATGTGCACAAAACATAGGGACCCATTTTAATTGTGACACCTAAATGATATATATGAACAATTCATCGTAAGACAAGAGAGCCAGATAAAAAAGAATAATTTGTGTTTTCTATGTTTGTCATAGAAATAAAGGTGTTCCGAACTCTTTTCTGCTATGCCATCATTGGGGGATTATATTATATTAAGTTTCCATACCTTCAAATTTTTCTTCAGGAGACTGTATATTTCATTACTTTTCCTTTTCTCCCCCACTTTTTCCAACTGCTTCCCCACCCCGATGCAAACACTTTCACTTAAATACTAATATCATGAATAATGTCAGTGGGAGATGATTTAGGTCTATTATCTCAATGTTTTTATTGGAAGCAGACTGATTGACTTCTGTTTATAACAGAATCATAGAATATCCTGAGTTGGAAGGGACGCACAAGAATCATCGAGTCCAACTCCTGGGTCCATGCAGGACTACCCAAAAATCAGATCATATGTCCAAGAACATTGTTCAACACTTCTTGAACACCGACAGGCTTGGTCCTCTGACCATATCCCTGGGGAGCTTGTTCCAGTGCCCAGCCACCCTCTCAGGGAAGAATCTTTTTCTAACATCCAGCCTGAACATCTCCTGTCACAGCTTCATGCTGTTCCCTTGGGTCCTGTCGCTGGTCATCAGAGAGAGGAGATCAGCCCCTGCACCTCTGCTCCCCCTGGTGAGGAAGCTGTAGATCGCAATGAGGTCACCCCTCAGCCTTCTCTTCTTTAAGCTGAACAAATCAAGTGGCCCCAGCTGCTCCTTATACGTCTTGCCCTCTAGACCCTTCAACATCTTTGTTGCCCTCCTTAGGACATTACATTCTCTAATAGTTTTATATCCTTCTTATATTGTGGTGCCCAAAACTGCACATGGTACTCGAGGTGAGGCCTCACCAGTGCAGAGTACAGTGGGACATTCACTTCCTTTGACCAGCTAGCAATGCCATGCTTGATGCACCCCAGGATATAATTGGCCCTTTCGGCTGCCAAGGAACACTGTTGATACTCAACTTGCTGTCTGTCAACCAGAACCCCCAGATCCCTTTCTGCGGGGCTGCTCTCCAGTCTCTCGTCCCCCAGTCTGTGTGTATATCCAGGGTTGCCCCATCCCAGATGCAGAGTCCAGATCTTAAACTTCATGCAGCTGGTGATTGCCCAGCTCTCTAATTTGTCAAGATCTCTCTGTAAGGCCTGTCTACCCTCGACAGAGTCAACTGCTCCTCCCAGGTTTGTGTCATCTGCAAACTTACTTCATATGCATTTGAGTCCTATGCCCAGGTCACTTATGAAAACATTGAAGAGAACTGGCCCTAAAAAGGAGCCCTGGGGAACCCCACTAGTGACTGGCCACCAGCCTGACGCAACCCCATGTACTATAACACTTTAAGCCTGACCTGTCAGCCAATTGTTCACTCATTGTATTATGTATTTATCTAGCTGTATGCTGGACATTTTGTCCAGAAGGATCCAGTGAGAAACAGTATCAAAAGCTTTGCTGAAATCCGAACTGATTACATCAACTGGCTTCCCTTGGTCAACCAGGTGGGTGACCTTGTCATAAAAAGAAATTCGGTTCATTAAACAGGACCTTCCCCTTGTGAACTCATGTTGGCTATGACCAATGACTACATTGTCCTTCAGGTGTTTTTCAATAACTCCCAGAATAATTTTCTCCATAACTTTACCAGGCACCGAAGTGAGACTGACAGGCCTGTAATTACCAGGGTCTTCTTGCTTGCCCTTCTTGAAGGTTGGGACAACGTTTGCCAGCTTCCAGTTGACTGGGACCTCTCCCAACACCATTGAAAAGTACTTGAGAGAGGTCTTGCGGTGATATCAGCCAGCTCTTTGAGTACCCTGGAATGAATTCCATTGGGCCCCATAGACTTCTATGCATCCAGGTGGAGCAGCAAATCCTGCACAAGTTCGGAGTTGGCTGGGAGTTTATCGTTATTGCAGTCATGGTCCTCCAACTCAGGGCTCCAGGGGTCCCAGGGTTCATCATTGGTATTGAAGGCAGAGGTGAAGAAGGTATTAAATATCTCTGCTTTGTCTACATCCCTGTTTGTGAAGTGACCATCCTCATCAAGTAATGGACCAATGTTTTCCCTGGTCCTCCTTTTGCTGTTAATATATTTAAATAACAACAACAACTATTTCTTATTGTCCCTCAAAGTACTAGCCAGCTTCAACTTTAATGGAGCTTTGGCTGCATGAATTTTCTCCCTACAAAGGTGAACAGCATCTCTGTAGTCCTCCCATGTTACCTGACCTTGCTTTCACTGAAAGCCACTGTCCTGGTTTCGGCTAGGATAGAGTTAATCTTCTTAATAGTTGCTGGTATTTGCTGTGTTTTAGATTTAGGACAAAAACAATGCTGATAACACACTGATGTTTTAGTTGTTGCAGAGAAGTGCTTACACAGTGTCATGGACTTTTCAGTTTCTTTTTCTGCCCTGCCAGCAAGAAGGCTAGGGGCTCACAAGAAGCTGTGAGGGGACACAGCCAGGACAGCTGACCCAATCGGGTCAAAGGGATATTCCATACCATATGACATCATGCAGAACAATAAAAACGGGAAGGGTTGGCCGGGCCAGGGGGACACTGCTGTTCAGGGACTGGCTGGGCATTGGTCAGCAGCTGGTGAGCAACTGAATTGTGCATCATTTGTTTATATATATATATATATTCAATTATTATTATTATCTTCATCATCATCATTATTGTTATTTCCCTTTCTTCTCTATCCTATTAAACTGTCATTATCTCAACCCACAAGTTTTACCTTCTTTCCAGTTATCCTCCCCATCCTGCTGGGGGCGGGGAGTGAGCGAATGGCTGTGTGGTGCTTAGCTGCCTGCTGGGTTAAACCACAACACAGTGGCCATACTTTCTTTTTCTGCCTAAGCTCTAGAAGAAGCTCCCTACTCAGACGAACTGACCTTCTGCCTCACCTGCTTGACTTCCGACATTTTGGAATTGCCTGTTCCTGTGCTCTTAAGAGGTGGTACTTAAAAACTGACCAGCACTGATGGCCCCCCATCTCTTCAAAAGCAGTTTCTTAGGGGACCTTTCTAACTAGTTCCCTGAGCAGCCTGAAGTCTGCTCTTCCCATATCCAGGGTTGACGTTTTGGTGGCAGTCTTCCTCCTATCACCAAAGATTTTAAACTTGGTGGTCACTATGGCCAAGACAGCCACCAACCATCACGTCACCCACGAGACCCTCTTTGTTTACAAGAAACAAATCTATAAAGGCACCTTTCCTAGTTGGCTCCCTTAGTACCTGTACCAAGAAGTTATCATCAAGGTGTTTTAGGAATCTCCTGGGCCTGTTTGTATCAGCTGTGTGGTACTCCCAGTTCATGTCTGGCAAGTTGAGGTCACCCACAAGGACAAGGACAGCTGATTTAGAGGTATCTCTTAGTTCCTTAAAGAATAATTCATTGGTGTTGTCATCCTGGCTGGGTGGTCTATAGTAGACTCCCACAGTGATATTCACTTTATTTGCTTGTCTCTTAATCCTTACCCAGAGGCTTTCAACTGTGTCATCACCAAATGCAAGCTCTGTACAGTCCAGCCCCTCCATTACATACAGTGCCACCCCCTCGCCTCACCAGGCCTGCCTATCCTTCCTGAAGATCCTATAACCATCCATCGTAACACACCAGTCACAGGACTCTTCCCACCAGGTTTCACTTATGCCAATGTTATAGCTTTGGGACTGAGCCAAGGCTTCTAGCTTGAACATAAGCAAGAACATCAGTTAATACCATTACACCACTGTGATATAATCACTGGGAAAGCTCTGACTAGTACATGTTCATACTAGCAAGTCAAATATTACTGAAAATGTTCTTGGGCATGGAGGCCAGCTAATATAGGATGGTCCCTATACATGATAGCTAACAAGGACTCAGAAACATACGGCTTCATGCAAGTTGTCTGCTGAGTATGTCACAGATGTTCCAGTTTCTGAGAAATCCCATGGACAGTTTGGGAGAGGGCTAGCAGCCATGACCCAAGGGCTTGCCGAGGAGCCTTCTAACACTTCCACAGTATGGACTATTGAGCTCTGAGTGCTGTTGAATTTATTAGTGTAGCCAGGGAGTCCTTGGTATATCCGTTGGACCAGATGACCGCCAGAGGTCTCTTCCAACATGAACCATTCTGTGGTTTCTGTATTCTGCTATGACTGCTGGTATGCTTAACTTACTGTTTACTTTCAGCATAATATGTTGTATTTATTTTAAGCAGTTAAGTCTCAACTAAACAATAAGGTGTAGGGCTCTGCAATCACAAAGACTACCTAATGTACTTAATTTCTTCAGTGTAATGATCAGTGCAGTCTATCTGGTGTAGGATGGACATAATCTGAGGAAGCTAACAGCCTCAAGTAAGAAGCAGATAGCAGAACACTGTGATTCTTCGTTATGTGAAATATTTGCATCAATAATTTGGGATGCTACAGGATTGCAACTTCGTCTTCTTTTAGTTATCTAAAGACATGATCTTGAATCGATGTAGCAAAAATCTGCTCATTCATAGTTCTCAGTTACATTTGGTGATGCCTAGCACTTTGGGAAAAAAAAAAAAAGAGAGAGAGAGAAAAGAGAAATGGCAGCAACTCAATGGTCTCTTTAACCATTTGTTCCTTCAGTCATTGTATTTTTTTTTTCCAGCGTTAAGCATGGTTTTTGTCATTTAATGTTACCCATGAAGAGAATGTGAATATTGTATCAGACAAGTTGTTGCCAAAAGAAAAGAAATTCTATAGCTTAAACAAGCATATATTTATGAGTGTTTTTTGTATCACTGATGGTTTGGCTGCACAGTGGATATATAATTTTGTGAGTAATAAACATAGATCATTTGATTTCTTATAAAAGAACTTACACACATACTTGTCAAAGACTTATCCACAATTTACTACTAAGTTTTATTTGTAACTTCACAGTCAAACAAATAGAAAACAGACTTTTTCCACTTGTTGACATAAAACTCGACAAATCCATAGAGTAGATTTAGATGTTGAATTTTTTCTGACATTCAATAGATTATACATCTGCTAATAAAAAGTCAGGCAGATATAGAAGATATGGCATTTTCAGCACTATTTTTTCTTTCCCCACCAGTGACATTTGAAACAAAACATGCTCCTCTTTGACCAAAAACCTAAAAGTCATAGGCGCCTAACTTCACTTGTACGCTCTAAGAAGATAAAACCAAATCTTTCCATAGCCTAGAGCAGATTCCAACTTTCTGGAAAGCTGTTATCAGTTTTTACTTGTTCTTTAAGCATACCAAATATGACTTCCCAATCAGTGCCCAGGCCTGGTGGATATCATTATTGAGAACTTATGCATAGTCCAAGCATTTTGGCTGGGATTATGAATTCCTCTAAACTGCAAACTGCCTGAAAGATAAACATTGTTATATTCAACCTTACAGGACCAAATTTGATCTTCCTCAGTCTTTATCTGCATGAAATATTTGTAGGGCCGTCAGCATGTGTCCTGATTTGTTTGGAGCATTTTTAAGCCTATTAGTTCATTTATTCAACATGCCTGCCTTTGGTTCAAAATTCTTGCCTTTATTTCATTTGTAGTAGACATATTGATGAAATAATTTTGATAATGATATAGTAGTAGCTAATGATGCAAAATTGCATCCAACTACTGAATTTTCTTCAGTATTATACGTAGCCACATGGACCATCATAAGCATGATGTTTTTTTTTTTTCTTTTGTTGTTGTTGTTTGTTTGTGTTATACTTCCAAACAAAAAACTGTAAGTATTTATGCTGTTCCAACTACAAGGATCCAATCCTGCAAACAGAGTGCGTGGAAAAATGTATACTTTCTGCTGGAGGCTTAGGACATAATCCTGTGGACAGCAGTTGTCTTAACTTCAGCTATCAGAAGGAAGTCACATCTGAGTTAATCACCCTAGGGTTTCTTTGTCATAAAGGAAGAAAATTAAGTACTTCCTGGACACTGTTTCTCTGATCTCCTTTAGACTATTTACCTTAGAATGAAATAATGTGCTATGGGTTCTAACTTGTCTCCATTTATTAAAAATAGCATCAAGATAGGTAGGTCAAACTATCTATAATATAGATATTTACAGTTGGTCAGAGGAATCCCACCTCTGATTTCCAAAATAGTATATGAACTTGAAGTTTAGGACACCATAGTACCAAGAAAGGACAGATTCATATTGTGTATTCAATCTTGCCATTGTGATTTTATGCCTTCTTAAATACTATTAATATTTTTTGACAGATTTAATTAGTGTGTAGACAATTCCTGTTCTTTAAAATAAGCAGGGTCTAAATAATTAATAAGTTATAAATAATTAATGTAGATGATACATGGGGGGCCTCCTAGCGACCATACTTTATCAGCTGTTAGGAACATTAACATCAGGCATTCCAGCCATCTTTCTAACAAGAGCACTAAATGTGTAGCCAGGTCCAAAAGATGAAAGTAGAGATCTGACCTCCATTCAGCAACATTAATAATTAATCCATCTGTCTATCTATCTACCAATCATCAATCTATTCAACTCAATCCTTCGGCTTGTTTTGTAAATTTTATAGAAAGAGAGGACTCAGAGAATTAAAGAAGATTGTAACCAGAACCATGCAGCTTGAAAAAACCTTTCTTGATTGCACTTGATCTTTTCAAGAGAGACATAAATTAGTTTTGCTTTGTAATTGTGCTGATTTCCACTATTAACTTTAGGCTATCAGGGCTGAAATTGTACTCTGCTACCCTGATCATGTTGTGTTCTCCAGCATCATATTCAAATGCTTTGTTTTGCTACTGTTGTCTCGGTGTTAGAAATAACATTCAGGAAGAATAGCAGATTCCATGTAAGGTGTTACAGAGACAATCACGTGTTTGTTTTAAAAAAAAAACAAATTTATTAGTATCTTTGAATAGGGTAATACTCATCTGAAGTGTCAAATCCATTGAAAAGGATGGCTGGTTGCTATTCAGATGGGAGTACCTGTTGCAAAGGCCCTTTCAACAGTATCTTCACTAGGATCAGGTGAGACTTTCCAAACTGTTCTAATTAATTCATATAATACAGGTGGCTGATGGTCCTATGTGACCACTTCAGCAAATGCATGATCCTTCTCCATGTATTATCATAAACTACATATAAAACGTCTCTTGTCTGTCTTCATTATATACAAAAGATTCTTTTGTGACAAAATCTGCAACAGCAGGATCAGTTTATACTATTTTATATTATTTATGCATCTTTTAGTCAATGCTACATCATGAATTGGTAGAGGAGTCTCCGAAACTGCCAGATTCCCCACCCAAGAGAATCAGCACAATTCAATGCACAAATAATACCTAGGAACAGGCCTATGCACAGCCTGGGGAACTGTCTGGGACTGTCCAAACTTCCCACTTTCTGCACCATTTAATCAAATACTTCTCTTGAGAGTGGCTAGGAGTTAAATCAATCATCTTTTCTCAAGTCAGTCTACTGTCTCAAATTGGTGGATTGTTTCATCTACATGGAGACTAGCTAAGGTAGCTTCTAGACAACACAGGGAACTGATGGCTAAAAGCACTAGGGGTGTCTTCATACCCAGCTGAACCACAGTTATAACTATATGGCAAATTTGAATTTTATCCTTATATCACAATTATAGCTTAAATTCTATGCCTGCAGAAGAACACAGGTTACTTGGACAAATAAGTGTGTAAAACACAGAAGAGATAAAAATAACGCCCACAGCTACTTCTTGGAAAGGGAAAATTGCTCTTTCAGTGCTCTGCGACCCTCGTTCTGGATTCTGTACTAGACAGAATAGCTGGAAATCATAAAACTAGCAATTGCTATCCAACCACATGCATTTATCACTATACTAGTCCAGTTTAGGAATTTATAGAGAATGTGTGTGCTAAAACATGAAGGATAACTTTGTGGCTTTTTTACATGTCTTACTGCTTATATATAATCTTAGAGGGTGTCTGAACTAAGGCCTTGTTCAGACTTCAGTATTAGGACTTCTAGTCCCATTATTATGAGCAACTTTTTCTAAATGTGAATAATAGTAATAATAAAAATAGCAACCAGCTTTATATCATTCGTATTAATTATATTGTCTTCCATTTGTTTTATATGAAATTAAATACAGTTGGGAAAGATTCATTCCTATTGTTCCTACACGTTTTTTTTTCATGATAATTGTTTCTATTACAGAACTAATTAAATATCATTTTGAAGTTCTCTCTTTTAAATGTAATTACCTTTTAATGAAATGTATACATATTTCTCACTAATATTCATTAATATTTAACTGCTTTTTCAATTTCTCTCTCTTCCACTTATTACCACAATTATATTTTGCACTTATATAATGGTATTAACATGCGAATTTTGAGAGAGGGAAAAAAGTGCAGTCTTTACAGACCAGATAATCATACCATAGCTAGTTCCTAGACTTCAAGAAACGTGTCTCACATTTTAGCACACTTCACCTTTATTTGGCTGAGTATTCACATGTCCTGCACTTCTCAATGAAAACTGGAAATATTAATTCAATAATCAGATAAAAGAAGTTCTTTCCTTAAAAATGAAGAATCAAGAAGGGTCTTCTAAGTTCAAGCATTTGATTTTCTCACTGTACTAATCCCCTTCATTGCAAACAAGCTTCTAAACTTACCACAACCAAAGCTGGATACTTAAATATCATAAGATGGATGATATACCTCCTTAAAATGTTTCAGATTGCAGACTCAGCCAAAGGTATTCTGAAACAAACCATCTTAAAAATACAGACCTAAGTGACTTGATTATCAGGAATTGGAAGTGAACATATAGCATCAGTTCCTGACTGCTAGAATTGTCCTTAGCTTTTGATTACTCCTATGGGCACCATACCATGTGATTATTAACAGTCAGTCTATCAAGCCTATAAATGGGAAATAATTCTAGCTGTAATTCACTACAAAAAGTTTAATGGTATGATCTTTCTACAGCTGCTTCTCTAAACCCTAGAGACCTAAAAGTCAGGGGGGACAGAACGTGCAAGACAAAAAAAAAGTGTTAGCAGTAATACAAGAAGATAGACAAGTATTAGCAGATGGGAGCAATTAACTGTACAATGATGTTGTAAGCCACATACTCCTTGCTCCTTTCTAAATATCTACATCATCCCATGAACCCACTGGTTCTGCTGCGTAGCTAACAGGTGAAATTAGGACAGATGTAGTATGCTCAAAGACCAGTTCAACTTCCATCCAAAGCCACTTACAAATAGCTTATCAAATCCATGTGTGTGTAAACAACATATATTTATGTCTGGCAGCACAGTAGGCCACTAAACCATGCTGAAGTTGCTCTTGTTTCTGAATAAAGAATCTGATCATAGTTGTACGCAATAGTTTGTACCAATTTGCTGTTACTATCACTTGTCTTGAGACACATGATTTCAAATTTGCTCCAGCTCACTGGTTTAGGGCTGGTGTTTCTATTATCTTCTGAGCAATAAATGGCTGCAAGTAAGTGTGTAAAACATTGATTCTGATTCAATGTAATAACATTTTATGTTTATTTTACAGTCCCTTTGTGCAAGTACAAGCAGAAAAGTCTAGAAAAGATTTCTGAAGTTTCTCCTAAGAAATGAAAAGGAGAATTCTCAAATCTGTCTCTCCTGAAATTGTCACCTCCACATATGCGTAAAGTGATTGACTTTTGTCAGTGTATAGACACATAAGCTTCTCTTCTATTTAGATGTTTAATTATTCATCATTATTAGCAAATGGATGTTGGATTGGTGTACAGATATACCTTACAGTATGAACAAATACTATTCCTTATGGAGGAAGGGTTTGCAGGTTGGTTAAAAAGTGACAGTTTACACATGCAAAATCTGTGAGGTGAAATAGCAATCTTAAAATTATGTATGATTGATTACCGTGCATAGGAGCTTCTTTATTAATGTGGAAGATGTGCATGAAAATTGTCTTCTACACATCATAATTTGGGTTTATGTATTTATAGATTTGATCAAAAAGTTTCCATAATTTACACAGTACTAATGTGTTACTGGAGCTGACTCCCCCACACACTTATCAGAGATCTTTGTCTGAAAAGGAGAAGCTTGAGTGTTTTGGCAACTGGCCACAATTATCCCTCAAGTAATGGCTTTCTGAATTTTTATATGAGTGGCTGGAAGGAATGATGCTTTCAAAAAGTATTGCAATGGCAAAAAAAAAAAAAAAAAAAAAGGCAGAACTTCTTAACAGTTAGGTACTTGTTATCACACAATGCCAAATTTTAGATTGGGCTGTAGAGTTCCCAACTAGAAACAAACCTTTTATTTCCAAATTGGCTGAATACAACAGAGGGAGAAAAATCTCAGTCTTTTATACCTGTGATATAGAATTATATTAATTTTTTATGTTTCAGACTGTCAGACTGTTTAAAAGTTAATAATCAGAAATGTAAATGAGCAGTTGAATAATAATTCCTGGACAGCAAACTGAAAAGTCAGTAAAATATGTTCTGAAGTTATCAGGAGATTATTATCTCTCTGCTTATGAAAAAAGTATTTGTTAATTCCCAGTCTGTACTGGGAATTCAAATCATTAAATCACAATCAGAGAAGCTTAACTAGATTCTTTTTTTTTTTTTTTTTTTGCCAGGCCAAGTGTCAGGGACAAAACCAAACTACTGAAACCCTCTATTTTAAAATCTTACGCAGATTGACGTATAATCATAGAATCATAGAATATCCTGAGCTGGAAGGGACCTACAAAGATCATCAAGTCCAAATCCTGGCTCCACCCAGGACTGCCCAAAAATCAAGCCAAATGTCTGAAAGCACTATCTGGATAAGCATATTTAAAAATGCAGAAACTGTTTGAAACTGTAAATATTATTCCAACCTTCTATTCTTAATGTTTTGAAGTAGACTATACTAAAATGGAATAATCTCTTTTATACATGCTTAACAGTACAGGTATCAGCAGAGTTACAGTCACCAAGATCTTTAATATTGCAGCAGCCATATAGTTTTTTACTTTTTGACAAGTACATTAAATGTGCACACAGGGTTTGTCAAAACTCTGTAGGGCTCTTTTCACAGTAGTTCTAATGTGGACTGAGGACATGGCACATTGCCTTGGCAGAAGTAGGGTGTATCACCTGGCTGTCTATTTGTACAAGTTGTACACAAATCAACAAATGTAGGGTAGAAAGCTATAGTTTGCAACTCAGCAAGAGCATGCTAAATTAGGGTGTTTGTGTGTATATAGAGACTGAGTAAGTTTAGCAGCTCATTCTCCTGCAAAATACACAGCAAGTTACATGGTTATTCCCTTTTACTCTAATACAGGCTGTGGTGTACACTTAACCAAAAGAGAAGTAGTCCCAACTTTGCATTTCTGTGCAAAGTTTCTTCCTCATCAAAAGCTCCCTAAGGTAAAAAGATACAGGTAATGTACTTTTATTGAAGCAGACCTTACTCAGGAGTAAACATACGCATGAAGAGGATGACAGAAGATAGTTAAGGCAAATTTCCTCTCTGTGCCTCCCATTTTTTAGTCCAAAGAAACAAATTATGCAAATTTTTATGCTGTACCTTTAAAATTTGTGCATTGGGATGCATTTAAGACATACTTTGGCACATTCAGAGAGCTTTCTCTAAACAGTAGAAGATGCTGCACCTGTACTGTCTTATTGGGCTGTGCCACGTTGTGGGGATTGGCATGTATCTGGACACCTGTCATGAACACACCCTTTGTGAAGAAATCCAGGTGAGAAGGTAAGTGAGAAGATCTGGAAAAAAGGCAGCTGCAATGTGCATGAAGATCATGTTGCCATGCTCAGTGTTAATACAGTGTTGCTGTTTAATCCTGGCTCACTCTCCCCGCCACCCCCACCCCCCACCCCCAAATGTAGTTCAGTATGTCTTATAATCTCCCCTTGCTCTCCATGCTCTGCTGAATGCATCATGGACAACTATGCAGTATAAAAACATGGAAAGCTACCTTTATTATTCTCATGTTTTAGCACCTGGTACAAAGAAAACATTACTGCTACAGGAAGCAATGCCACTTTAAAGTCCAAAGCCTTCAACCAGCATAGAATTTGAATCTCCATTACCCATTACAAAAACCTGAGACCATCATCCCTGACACCTCCCCTCAGGCAAATATTCTTTCTCATGTTTCCACTAAGTCCCAGGATTAAGAAAACACAAGATGCCTCACATTCTTCCCACCTCCTCAGACCTAAGAAATACCAGACATCAGTTTTAACCATACTTTGACCGCTGCAGGGTGGGACAACAGCATTCTACTTCACCAATAATCATAACGAACTGCGGTCTTGCTAAAGGGCAGCAAGTTGAGCAGTTCATGCCAAACCAACATCCACTATGGCTCCCAACAGGCTTTTCAGATTTCAGGCCCATACTAGCTCTTCGATGCCACATTATAAACATTTTTTTTTCATAGAATCATAGAATGGTTTGAGTCAGAAGGGACCTTAAAGATCATCTAGTTCCAACTCCCCTACCACGGGCAGGGAGGCCACCCACCAGGTTGCCCAGGGCCCCATCCAACCTGGTCTTGAACACTTCTGGGGATAGGGCATCCACAACTTCCCTGGGCAACGTGTTCCAGCGCCTCACCACCCTCTGAGTAAAGGACGTCCTCCTAATCTCTAACCTAAATCTCCCCTCTTTTAATTTAAAACCGTTCTGCCTTGTCCTATCACTATCTGCCCATGTAAAGAGTCCCTCTCCATCTTTTTCATAAGCCCCTTTCAAGTACTGAAAGGCCACAATGAGGTCTCTCCAGACAGATGTTTCAGTACAGATGTTATAGAAAGACTTTTATGCATCAGACGCTCTATTCCTGCAACTTACAGGCTAATCCTGACACTTGAGTCCAGCACCCACCTGCATTTTACCATATACCACTGAACCACTTTCATTGCTGAGCAGGTCTGGAAGACATCCCACTCAAGATACCTGCTGTCACTTTCCATCTAAGACCAATTTGTCGTAACAAGGCATGCCTATTGTGTTTCCCAAAGTGCCACGAAGAGGGGAAAAAAGTGAATTCATTGACTCATATCTTTATATAACAATTGTTGGAGTAATATTGAATACAACAATTTTTCTACAGTGACTGAATTCACCTGGGGAGGAGCCAATACATGTGCTCCTTTCTTACATGTGCTTACTTTCTCTACACATAAAGCTGTTTTTCACCAGAATCACTCAAATATTAGAAAAGAGGAAAAGGTTGGGGTATACAAATGACTGCTTTCACTCCTGGCTTTATGGTAAAATAAGAAGCTAGATATCTGACCAGTATTCTGTTAAAGTAATGAAGTTCATTGTGCATCTGAACACAGATAGGATTTTAATTTCTTTGAAGTTGGAGAGTTATATTTATGCTATGTTGACCCAAGGCTGAATTCTACCTTTTGTTCAAGAAGTTAAAATGTCAAAACTTCTCATTCAGACCTGAAAAAACTTTTGCTACCTCTAGGATCAATGTAGCATTTTAAGTTTTAATTTAGTTTTACGTGTAATATACATGCAACTGTAATATAATGACTAGTTTATTTTGAATATTTTTGTTCTTGAGTGACAAGTTGATTTTCAATTTTCTTATATTCATCCTGTCACTTACTCATTTTTTCTTGGACAACAATTCTCAGATTTATCAGTACTTAGCTCCCATTTCACAACCTGTCAAGTGGCTACTCAGGCAGAAAAAAACATATGTAGTCTCTCTAGACTGAAAATTAGCCTACTCATAGTTATATCTCCTCTTGGGAATTATCAATTCACTGATTGCTGAAAAGGCTGCCAGATAAACAGGAGTTATCAGTGGTAACTGGGAAAAAAAAAAAAAAAGAAAAAAAAAAAAAAAACAAACAAACCACCCTAATGTAATGTAACACCAGTGATCTCTACTCCAGATGAGTTCAATAAAGTTTTCCTGTTTCCATACCCCACTGCTGGCTGTGCAATCACTTATCTTTTGAATTCAGTTATTAAACCAGTACTCAAGTGCTCAAGCCACATAATTCAAAGCCACAGGACTGGATTTCTCTCACCAAACATCAAACATTAATGATGTAGCCTTTTACGTCTGAGGTAGTTATCCTAAGCTTCCTTTATACTGGAGACAGTTAATCACTTAGAGATATGATTCATCCCACCTCTGTTAGAAATCTGTTTTAGTATGAATCTCGGATAAATCGTACAAATATAAACGACTACTCAGATAAATCCTACCTAATATGACTTTGTCATACAGCAGTAAGACTATTAGGGAGTTATGAATAAAAGTAAATATTCCTACTGATTTTTCTGCAATTCTTCTTTGATGAAACACAGAAAATTAGAACTTCAAATGTCTTTTCTGACAGAATATGCTAATATCAGAAAAACACACAGATCAGACTCTATGGGTTAATTAGGATTCTCCATGCAATGTGGGATTCAGTGATTTATTAAATATAGTTTTAATTTCTGCTTGAGTTACTCCTAATAATAAATGTAAAAATATTATTAAGAATTTATTTCCTGGATTTATTAAAAGACGGAATCAATAGGGATAAGTAGGGAGATTCAGTTATATTTAGTCTTCTTTATGAGTGGTTTCACTAGATGATCTAATATCTTTAACAAGGATTTTGTAAGTCTGATGAATTATCTATAGTTCTTAAAAGATTTGTGTGGACAGTTTATAGAACTGATGGATTTCTACACTGACATTTTAAATGGTAATTCTGATGCTCCAAGAAAATACCTATTAGTATATAAATATGGCAGTGATATTTCACTGCTACTCCCCACTAAATCTAAAACTTCTTTTTAGTAAACAAAATGATATTATATACCAACTCCATAAAAAAAAAAAATACACATTAAATTGATATTCAGCTAAACAACAACCGAATTTGTCTAAGTTTAGGAAACAACAGAATCCTATTATTATAAAGCACATGCAATTTATCCAACCCTTGTTTTTTAACAGTAGTTGCCATAACTGCTAAAATATTTTCTTATATATTTCCTGCTTCAGCTCTACATACAGCAGGCAGAAATACCCGTTACATAGGAAAAATTATGAGCTGTTACAACAGCTGTAAAAAGCTACACGATTCTTATATTTCACTCTGCTATTTGCGGTGTATGAGAAGGAGCGATGATCGTAGGTGAGTGAACACTAATATGAATTACTTAGGGCTCACATCCACAGAGGGTTTATTTAAGTGTCTGGCCTACTGTAGTCACTCTGTTTTAAAAGTCAGGCTGTTGAATCTACTGTTTATCCTGAGGGTATTATTGCCTAGAGACAATAGTTTTTCCTCAATACTATTGGTGTAATGGTCTGATTCTGTGTCAGTCTGTACCTGGCTAGTTGTGGCTTTATGAGATGATCACTTCAGCCCTTTCCACAGCCTTTCCTATAAGTGCCTTTGCCCTCTCATTGTGCAACAATCTTTGAAACTGCTGAACATAAGATCTCACCAATAAGCACTAAAATAAAAATGGATCTGCAGACATCACTATTACTTTCTCCAGCTGAGATTGGGAGAGACAATTTACCTACATTTTAAATTCCAAAATAGTTATCAAGACTGTGACTCCCAGCCAGAGATGGAAATCCATCTGCAAAATAGAGTAAGATGAATGGGAGAAGTGGAGCTTGAGGTATATAATTTTTCCAACGTATCTGCTGTTAAGCTAATTTTTGGTGCTTGCTACCCCGAATACTGGATTTTGTGGACCCCATTTTGTATATTTACCTGTTCTGAATACATAAAAAAGTCAAGCATTCTGCTCAGGGCTCTGAATCTTATTAGTTACCTAGCGTATAAATTGCCTACCTATTGCCTATAATTGCCTACCTATTAGTTACCTGTGTATAAATTGCATACCACAAAATATTGCACTTTCTAAATCTGTTAGTAGAACTTGTCTTGCTTAGCTTACCTCTTCAAGATTCTTCTGGCTTTGTTCAGCATTCTGTGGAAAGCATAAGGCAAGATTCTGTAGGGGGAAGAAAAATCCTCAACATAAGTATATTATTAATAATTGCCTGTATAAGGGCAGAGAGAAAAGATTTGTGCTTTTGCAGCAAGTTTTAACAGCAGAATTTTCTAACTTGAGTATTTGACTTTGTAAACGTAATAAACTTGTAGACTTCCCCCTTCCCCCCACCTCCATTTCTTCCTGCATACATAAACGTAATGTATGTTGTTATTACCTGTAACTAATAAACGCAGATTTACAGATAATAACATTTTGTTGAAAACAAATCTCAGGTTTGGTCTGAGTGAAAAAAAAAAAAAAAGTTTAGAAAGAACATTCACAATCAGTTCTCACTGGCATTTCAAGAGGGAAAGACAATTGATGAATGTTGAATGATGAAATTTTACAGAGATGAGAACCCCTTAGTCCTTTCTTGACAGACTCGCTAAGTATAACATATGTACTATTTAGTACAGTCCCAAAATCTGTTCTGAAAACTTCACTTCTATGATATACTGTCTGTGTTTTTTCACTCAGGACCTAATTATGGCCACAAAGCGGAACACATCTGATACACAGTGCCAAAAATATATTATTGGTCTACTTTAAATCTACAGTCTAACTAAGATACATTAAGCAGTTACTAATAATCCAGATACAATGGTACTAGCATTGAGAGCCCATATTATCTTATTAATACAAACCTTGTTAATAATGCAAATGAAACCTTTAAAAGCAAAACAAAACAAAACAAACAAACAAACAACAACAACAACAAAACAGCCTTCCTGGTATCTACCCCGACTTCCATCATGTTATGCTCACCCTTCTCTGTAGGGCACCTCTAGGCCTCTAAGGAAGACTGCAGGGTCTTCATAAAGATAAAAGGGGGGACAGGGATGCTCAAACACTCAAGTCAGCCTCAAGCAAAGAGTCTGTTGTGTTGATGCATGGTTTCCCTAGTCCCGTTTTTTTGGGAGGAGATTGATGATTTCCTCCTCTTTACTCCAGGACCGACTAAGGGCTATTTTATACACTTTCTGACACACTTCATTGAACTGCTGTTCCCTCCTACATCCAAATTCACTGTGTATGGTTTATTTTGCATATGTTAGACAACTGTTTCTTGCTCTCTTCACACCTAAACCGGTTTTCTTGTAGTTATCAGGTCTGCATTTCTTTAGCCATGAAAAATTAACTGTTGGTGATCTGTAGTTTTGGTGAACTTTGGGAACAGCTACTTGTTACTACTGTCTATTTAAAAATTGTATTTATACCACCCAATTATACAAACCTAAGCAAAAGTACAACAAATTAGGTAATAACCACCTGGTTTTTATTTTTTATTTTTATTGTTTGTTACAGCTAAATAAGCCAAATTAAAGAAACACCAGGACACACTCAAAGCATGAAAAATCTTAGCTCCAAGGTTTGATAGGTTAGTACAATGGCTACAGACTTTACTAGCACTGGCACTTGTTTATGTGTTCAAAGAGTATCTCTGAAAACGTGGGTTTTTTTTATACAGGAGAGATCTCTGAGAATACTAGTGATAGAAGGAATAATGGTGAATCTTTACATAAAGATAACATTGACCTGACAATGGGAAGGGTTCAAAAGAAGTGGGAACTCACTGGTTATAAAAGTTTGTAAATGGGACCACACTTAAAAAAATAATAATAATAAAAAAATCATATTATGGTCTTACAAATACCAGAAAAAAAGTTAGATTTAGTCCCATTAAACATAAAGATAGACAAAGATAACAAAAAGATTTTGAGATGCATTCAGCTGAGCTGTCTACCTCATCTTTCTTCCATTAGTTACTGCCCAGTGTGTTCTTCTGAGTCACAAATATTCACAGCCCCAATTACTGTTGTTTTAGTCAATTGTAAACTGCATAACTACCAAGCTGTGCATGGTTTATGTAGATGTTTTCCATTCAGCATGTTGGCAGTATGACTTCTGTAATGGCTTTGCTATCAGTTGGCCAATACAGATTCAAAGGTCCTTGCCTGAAAGAATTTTTGTCTGAGATATGTGATTTTCTTTCTGCAAGGAAGAAAACCCAAACCAAGCAACTGGAGAAGTCACAAGGAACTTGTAGAAACGTAACTTTCAGTTGTCATTTCATGACACAGAAGAGAATGCAACTTTATAAAATTAGTTGCTCACTGCATCTTTCCTCACGTTGTTGATAGACTATGACTATCAACAAATTCTGGGATAAAAGAGTTAAAGGATTTTAATGTTTTCTTAAAGTGTCAGCATGTTCCATATTTCTTCCTCCCATAGAAAAGAACAGTGCTTCTGTAGACTTAGTCTAATTTTTATTTGAACATTCACCAAAGTAAATGATTTTTTTTGATAGCATTATGTGGTGATGTCACTAATAGACTTGATTAGAACTGAGTCAGCAAATAGTTTTGCTTTTTCCATTACATGCATTGAGTACATAGAAATGTCTATAAGATGCTGAGAACTGACAGCAAAAATGGGTCTATTTTTGTCAATGCGTAAAAATTCAAGTCAGGCAGTCCATCTTGCCTTACAGGGTGAGGTGGTAAAATTCCGTATATTGAGATAAAAAGGCTATATCAAAAATTTTCTAAATTTGTGAGGCTAATCTCAAACCTGTCCTCTCCCCCAGAACAAAAAGTTTAAAATATATGTGCATCTACATGGATTTGTATTGCTTGCATTTGTGTTTGTGAGATAGTATGTAAAATCTGATGTTCTTCTTGCTTTTGAGATCCAGTTCTTTGAATTTAAGATTCAACACCAACTTCTGTGGAGTCAAATCTTTACTATATAGACACATCAGAAAATGTTACAACTGAAATCAAAACATGCATACTCAGGAAATGTAATCTCTTCAGGAAAGAGGAACTTTCTTTATAGTGGAATAGTTCATTGTTCTCTAAGACTGATCTTGACTAGTGCTAGGCTACCCAGAAAAGTTTGCAAAGATGTAGTCACTGTCTTGACAATCTGGTTCAGGGAGTACATTGCAGATAGGAGCAAAATCTGAAATATAACAGTGGAACCATACACAAGGATGATATTGTTCTCTTAAGATGATAAAAAATGTAGAAAGCTAAACAATGCTATCAATAACAGTGATGAAAATTTAAGAAGGGATATAATTATTAACGCTCCATTATTAAATTACAACATACTTAACATTCATATTTTTCCCACTGTTTCCTTATCAACATTGTCACATTGTCACATCCCCACCCAGCTTTGTCCAGTCCCTGTGCCCAGGGAGGTGCCTGGTGCCCTGGGGATGGGGCTACTCTGCTTCTGACTGAGGTGGTGGGATGCGATGGGCTGCCAGACCCTGCCCTGGATGCCGGGGTGGCCTCGAGCTCTCAGTCCCTGGCCCAGAAAGGATCTGCTGGGCCCCACTGCAAACAGGAGTATCACAAACACATAAAACTAACCTTCATATTCTGGTAAAATTTCATATGTAAAACATTATCTGGTTTTGTATGTAATACTTAAAGAAAAATATTCTCTCTCTCTCTCCTCTCTTCTCTCCCCTCTCTTCTCTCCCCCCACAAATTAGGGACAGTAAGAGTAAAAAAAAATATATATCCTTTTTTTTTTTCTTCCTTATTAAAAATATATACAGAAAAAATAAGGGACTGGGCATCAAAATATAATGACCTCAGAACTGCTTTTAAAATGGACACTGTGACTATTGATATGAAAAATGTTCTGGCTTAAACAAAATTTTTCACTGAAAAATTTTCACATATTTCACTGAAATATGTAAGTTCTTTTGCATTTTCTTCAAACAGAAAAAAAATCTAGTTAGTGTATTTGTATATTGCTTGACATAATTACACTATCTTACATTTAGGCACTTCTACAATAATAAATACAAACTGAAACTTATGACCTATTTTCAGATTCATTTTATTCATCATTTCAACAAGGAGCAATATCAGAAATGATAGTAAGATTAATGTTTATTTTAAAGAATACATTAAGCAATATTTAGTATAAATTATCCAATTTTTATGACTAACAATGTGATGGCTGTAACATAGACTGTTTTTGCAAAAAAATCTGTAGTTCATGATTTATGTATGCAAAGAAATATGCTGTTGATTTTTTTGCTAAGTAGAATGAGAACCAAAAAAAGGTCTTTACAGGAATTATTTTTATTATCAGTAACTTTTAAATTCTTTTACCAGTGACTGGACTTATGCATCAGAAACTGCATAAAATATATTCTCCTTCACTAACAGTATTCCCACCCCTACTCACTGGCTTGTTTGTTTTTCCCTCAAAATAGATATTAAATTGCATTGCAATTTTATTTTTTTTTTCTTTTTGATTATTTTTTCTTGGATTTTCTTTCTCTTCTGTTGCACAGCTTTTTGAGATTTCCAGTATTTTTGCAATAATGTCTTTTGTTCCACTCTACTTATTTCCTCAGATATATCCACTGCAATTCCTAATGTATTGATACCTTCTAGTCTTTTTATGAAACCTCCTTCTATTTGAAATGACTTTCTTTCTCCCCACATGATTAACCATGCAAGAACTGGACCAGCACCAGGAAAGCAAGAACTAAAAACAAAAGGTGCCTTCTGATCACAGATATTTTTCTCTCTGCTGGGCAGGAGGAAATTAGTATTAAAATTTATTGTCAATAATTGAAATATTCTATTCTTAATTATGCTGTTTCCAGAATAAACAGACTGATTCTAGAATAGCTGGAACAAGGTCTCTGGATGCAGTCTGAGAGGTTGTTTTGCAGTAGTAGGCAAAGAACTTAGCGAGATGAACATGGAGAAAGGAAGGCTTGGGAGGAAGTAACAAGGAGTTTGACTGTTTGCAAATCGTTTGTATTTTTGCTGCAAACACAGGATTTTTATATCATCCTTCCAATAAAGAGACTTTTTAAAAGAACTATAGGATCACCACGCACTTCCAAAAAGTTGGTTTTAAGTATAGAATCGAGGGTCAAATCATCTTCAGTTAATGATTACTTTGGTTTCTTCATTTGCATTAGACAGACATTTAACACAATCATCTGAAATCATTTCAGCTTGTTTGTTATGATGGAATTCTGAAGTTCAAATTTGTATTTCAAAACTATTTTGTTGTTTCACTCTCTTCATTAAAATAATGATTAAAATGATAAATTGAAAGTGGCCTCTCTTACAGTAGCCACTGAATTCTAGGAAAAGTGATTTTGTCCAATTGCAGTAGTCTCAACAGATGCTGAAAACAACATTTCCACAAAGGAAGGATATTTATGACAGCCAAATACAGAGATTAAAGCCCTGGCCTCCACATCTTGAATGGGGCTATTTTCTTGGTTATATCTCTTTTTCCATGTGTTGGTGGTTTTGTAAATGACGAAGGAAAGCTTCTCAATGGAATAAATAAATTAATTTGTAATTAGTCTCTGTGATTCAAAATATAAAGAAGTATAAAATAGAAATATAATACTCTTAGTAAAAAATGACTTTGTCTAAGAAATCTTAGGGTGTAAGTATTGCCAAATCTGCTAGAAAGACCAGATATTGCTTGGAGCTCATTGTACCCTTAAGACACACTCATATAAACAAACAACACAAACCCTTATGTGTTGTTCTTCTAATTCCTGTTCTGTAGCTACTGGTGGTTTTAGCTGTCAGATCAAAAACTATTCCCTTGCTGTCACATAAAGAAAGGATGATTTTTTTCAAACATAAATGTGGGTCTCTGCAAATGTTACTGATATATCCCAAAGAGCTCCTTACTTGGATTTTTCAGGTCTCTCATGTCTTTTGCCAGATTAGCTATTTTTTCAGAACCCACCTAATGATGGCATGGTCTATGCCAACAGTAAAAGACTTAAAAAACAAATCACCAAAAGTACTTTTTTGTTGGCATTTTTGGCCACGGGTATAGTAGTAAGCATGCTTGCGAAGGCTCCTGGGCAGAGGCTAGCTTGCACAGAACAGTCTACATCTAAGGTAATGAACTTTCTCTGCCTCCACACTATGATGGCTATATGCAAAACCTGACTGGAAATGGTCCCTGTACATACTAAATGCCAGAGCATGCCTGGGAATTGTTCAGGAGATTGCTAGTTGGAGTACGATAAATATACATTAGGCAAGGGTTGAAACATGCCTACTTACATTTCAGTTCCGGGCAGAATTTACTGTATAAGTACGGTTACAACTTCTGTGCTCTACAAAGAGTTTCTCCAACAAGCCAATGTGATATGTGTATATGAATACACATATAGGAATTTTTTGTCATGGTAGGTAAGCTGGCAGAAATTTTTGATCTGGAGTTTGTTGCATCTAATAGCAAAGACAGCACATGAAAAACCCACTTTCCAAAAACAAAGGTTAAACGCTTCCACTGGAGAGATCATAAGCAGTAACATGACTTTTCTATCCAATTTTTTACTTCTCTCATGTACTATCTTAAGTTTGCAGACTAGCAGCGTGGGAGGAAGCAGTGTGTGGCAGTACCCATGATTACAAGAAAAGTGAATCAAGGCCAGGAACTAACAGACAGGATGGGAAATTCCCTGCCAAACAGAGAATCTTGCAGAGTAAACTTGCAGCTGGTTTCCAGCTTATCTAGCACCAGAGAGTACCAGTGACCAGGACTGATGCAAACCATATGCATAAACATAAGAAATACAGATAATATGGCAGTCAATGCACTGATAAAGCAAAAGGAATCCAAAGGCAGGTGCTGGTCACAGAGAAAAAAAAAAAAAAAAAAAAAAAAAAAAAAAAAAAAACACTTGCAGTGGTGACTATGCACCAAAGGACATAATTTCTAGCCCTACTTGATATGGCCAAATCAAGTCCTTTGATAGCTACTATGAGTTAAGATTTCCTCGTATTGGGTGCCACCATCCTAGTCTCATGCTGTAGGGATGCCTGCTGCACCTCCCTGGTGCTGGAAACAATGGCAGTGATCTCACCTGTATCACATCCCCTGTTACAGATGCAGCTCCTTCACCTTGCGTTGCATTAGAGAAAACATGATCAGAATTGACTGCACCTGGGATGATGAACAGGAAATGGACAGGAGATGGCATAAGAAAGAGTCTAAACTCAATACAACCGGGAGAAAGGGTATGGTTAATAAAATAAAAAAAAAAAAAAAAACCTATCTGGAATATGGATAATTATGACTTCTTGTAGCAGAAAAAGGGCTCCTACTGGATTTCAACTATTTGTCTATGTTAGATTATGTGATTAAAAGCTCATCTCAAAAACCATAATGGAGCACAGAGACAGTTGATGGAACCCCTATAAACTAACTGGAGCCAATTGGACACCCTGGCCCAGGTCCTACCAGGGTCATCACAGCTATCAGTCCTGTTGTGAAAGACACTAACATGCATTAGTGAGAACTGGGAACTGATGTCCAGATCACCTGACAGACTGAGAGAGGTTACTAACTACAGGGGTGATGATGGGGAAGAGAATGTTGGGATTGTACAAGACTTATTATGGGGTTTTTAGGGAAAAGGACCAAATGCAGGAACATGAAGGGAACAGGGTCATTATGAGAGGAAACAGCATGGGAAAACATAGGTAAGAGAAGATAAAAGGTGCCAGTCATATCTGTGCTTTGCCCTTGATCAGTGGAGTCTGCCCTTTCTTCCAGCTAAACTCCACTCTTTTCCTTGGTGATAGCTCTCTCTATTCCATGTGCATGTGTGTATGGTGGTGGTCTAAGTGACAGCCACTATAGAATGGCCACAGGTTATATAGACATGTGTGTCTGGCATGCTGTAAGCTGGAGAAACTGGTATGTGTACACATTGTGTGGGTGTGTAAGTCAGTGTGTGACTGTCAGCAAGAAGAAAGCTAGAGTAGCCATTAAGGTAAGAAGCTTTAGAGATAAGTATTAGAGTAGCCATAAATCTGGACCAGACACTAGCAAGGCCAGAGGGTCTGAGAGCTGCCTACTGGAAGGACCAGAGGGTGAAAGCCAGCTAGTGTAGACTGTGGATTCTGGGGTTGGCTGCTGATAGGGCCATAAGTGCAGACCAGCTAGCAGAGAGATCCATTTCCATGTGTGTGTGCTTATTTGTGTATGAGGCAACTGGGAGATCAGGGTATTCAGTGTCAGGCTACTGGTTGGACTCATTGTCTAAGCCCAGTTGCTGGAGGGATCCGTAGTGTGTGTGTGTGTGTGTGTGTGTGTGTTTGCATGAGCACAAAACTATATTTTCTCTCTGTGTTGATCTGTGTGGTCAGCTATGTATGCATGAATAAATGCATCAAGTGTGTGTGTGCACGCCTACTGGGAATATGTGCTCAGCCTTGCTACTGGCAGGACACAGGAACATCGAGATGCAACAGCTTCACCTCTGTTGGGCTGCTGGATTTGGCAGCTCCTAAAAGGCTAGAGGGCAGATTCAAAACCCTTGGAACTGAGTGGGAAGAATGAGTTCCATCTTGAGAAGTTTCTTGTCTGGGTAATTCAGGTCACTGGATGGGAACCTGTGCCAAGGAGAAAAGAGAAATGTGAGTGGTTGGTGATTTCATTCTGATTGGCACAGAGGCAGCTGCTTCCCAGGGTGGTTTGTCATTCTGGGGAAGTTTGCCACTTTCAAGAATCAATATCTATGATCTTGCATATAGAAACTTCTCAGGCTTATCCAGACACATTCTGATGTTCCAGTTAATACCCATTTCTCCTCATCCGTGTGGGCAACAACAATGTACAGAAGAAAAACCCTGAGCAGATCAAAGGTCTCTGGGGGCAAGGATGAGAGCAACAGGTTCCTGAGCATTGTCTTCTGTAATCCCTCTGATTAAGGAGACCTGAGTAGGAACAGACAGTGATGGCAGACCAATGCCTGACTGCATATTCATTGTCACTATAAAAGTTTTGACTTCTTTAATGATTGTGCTTCATTTGATGATTAAGGAGTACCACTGGGAAGAGACGGAATACACCTAATAGAAACTGGGGATAAAGTATTTTTGTACAAACATGTTAACACAGTGCAGATGCTTTTAACTGTTCACTGGGGGTGAGCACCAAGCCCTGAAATAATTGATTAAAACATGAGAAAAGAGGTATATAGAAAGGCAACAGGAAGACTTTCATATTTCCTCTCGGAAAGGGAGGGAGTTCAGATGCTTTTCTCAAGCTGCCTGCAGAACGATCATTAAGCTAATACATAGCACTTGAGGAACAAATGAAGAATTGGAAGGCCATACACAGTCTGAGGTCTATAAATCACTGGAATCACAGTGACCTGGTGTGACAGGATGACCTGTACGTTGTCACAGATTGGTACAGTATATTTGCAAAGGATAGGCAAGGAAGAAAAGGAAGGGAATTTACACTTTCTGTAAAGGAGCTCCTTGGCTGCACAGAGCTCCAGTATAGAATTGGAGATGGGTCTGTTAAATATCTAAGAATAGATCTGAGGGAAAAACATAACTGAAGATGTTGTGGCAGGCTCTGTTGCATGCCATATGACCGAGAGGATGAATTAGATGTTGCTTTCTGGAGATAAACAGGAAAAGTCTCCCTGTATAAGACCCTCATCCTCATAAAATTATCCAGCTGCCTAGACTTCTGCTGGCAGGGTAGCACTACTTTGTGAATGCAATTCAGGAAGTTTTCAGATTGCATTGCTCACAATTAGCCCAATCAGCCAATAAGTGGCTAGTGGGGATTAATGCTCATCCTGAACTCTTCGTGCACAGAGAGGTGGATTATAGATGGCATCTTCAGCTGTAGTGACTACAATAAGATTACTTTCAGTATCTGATAGAAGGTAAGCAATAGAGCTAGGACTCTAGTCTTAGCTTTAGTGAAGCAAATCCAGGGAATTGCTAGGCAGAATCCCTTGGAAAATCAACCATGAAGGGGAAGATAGCCTGGAAGATCTGTCTGATTGTTAAAGGACATATACAGAGATGTCAGGAAGATGCAACTCCATTGTACAAGTAAATAAGGACTTTCAGTAGAAAGCTGACTTTGTTAAGCAAGGAGGCTTCAATCAATGGAAGTTTAAATAAAAAAGAGCATATAAACAGTAGAGGCAGGTAACAAAGCAAGAAAATAAAAGCATTGTTTGGGCGCTTAATATATAAATTAGGAAGGTCAAACCCAAGACAATGGTAAAACTAGCAAGGGATGCAAAGAATCACAGAAAAGAGGTTCTACAAGCATTCTAATAGCAAAAGGAAGTTCAGAGAAAGTGTCTGTTGCTTATTGAAGGAGGCAGCCTAGTGAAGGTTAAGACAAAGGATCTAGTATTCAACCCCTCTTTTTACTGTAATCCCAGGCAAAACTCAATCCCAGATCTCTGGGTTAAAAATCTATTTTGGGACAGAGGGAGACAGCCAATAGTGGGGAGCAACAGATTTAGGACCTCAGGGAGCTGAGGTTGAAAGAGCTCCTGGAGAGACTGCCAGGTTGTTAGCATCTGTGAAAAATCACAGTTATTGGGAAAGGTCCCCAATAACTAGGAAAATTATTTATGTTACATCCATCTCTAAAAAAGGCAAGAAAGCAGACCAAGGGAACTAAAAGTAAATCATCTTCACCTCAGTCCTTGGAAAGGTCATGAAACATGCCCTTTTGAAATCTAGGAAGTATTCCAAATGCATGGTGGACAAGCACGTAATCAAACGTACCCAGGGCAATCTTTCTTGATCAACATATGTGCTTTCTACAGTTAAATGACCAGATACAAGGAGAATGAAATAACAATATGTCTATCTCAATTTCAGAAAGGCTGTTGAGACCATTTCCCACAACAGTGTCACGTGGCAGCTGAAGACATTTGCACTGGACAATTTGCTACAGGAGCTGAAATTTGGCTTAACTGTCAGGGTCAAATGATAGCGATCTATGCCTCAACCAGCATCCAGTTTGTTGCTAGAAACAAGCACTGTATACTAGGTTTGGTGCTGAAGCCAATATTGTTCATTTTCTGTGACCAAGTGTACAGTAACAATTGCAACCTGACAAAGAAGGCAAAATATTGAGTATTAATTTTTAATATTAAAATATTAACATACATTCCTAGGTATAAATAAGCTCCGTGTTACTAGGACTAGAGTAGTGCAAAGGCATCTTACATTTTCTCTCTTTTCTGAGATGCATGCCAAAGCCCAGATTAAGATTTTCATTGAAATGTGTTAATTTGTCTCTCAGAAGGTAATTAAACTGCTGTGTGAAACTTAAGAAATTAATAATCTGCTAATACTGTGTTTCAGTAAGCAGAAGGTTAGCATTTTTAAAACATTCACATCTTAAACTTGGTCTTTTACTTTTTTGTTCTTTCTTTCTTTTTGGCTTTGAAGTGCTTACTGCTACAAATGTGCATGAATGTCAAGCCAAAAAAATACCATTCTGCTTGTTCAGGTAGGAAATAGACAGGGTCATCTTGGACTAGGGCCAGCGACTTCAGTCAATTATCCCTGCTGTTAATGCTAATGTTAGAGTGGTAATTACCATGTAACATCCATTGAAATTATTCCATGAAAACAATTTCATACTAGCTTGATTACCACCTGGACTCTCTTGATTGTAATTGGTTAAGTGATAAGCAAGGAAAAGAATTAAAGAAAAAAAAAAGTCAGCATTCCATTAAGGAGTACTTGACGAATCAGTCACTGAGTGACTGAAAAANAGTAATTCTGTAAATATTTCTGTGTTTTGTTCAGAATGCAATAATAATAGTCTAGGACAGGTGAAGGGTGAAGACTTGATATGATATGAGTCCTTTATGTTAATGTATTCATTATTCACCCTGAGGAATTGATTGTAATTATATTATACCAGATAATACCATAGATTTTAGAAGGTTGCTCATTAGTCAGAATACGAGCTTTCTTACAGTTAGGTAGAACATAGGGTAGAAAACAAGAGCTAACAGTAGCCAATCTTGTTTCAGAACTGAAAGTACTCTTACTTTGCTAATGCAGCAGCGTACCTGAGCAAACAAACCCTGGTAGAAAACCTACACAACAAAGCTTTTAAGAAGAGAACAACATCATCATGCTATAACCATGCTACTTAGGGTTGAACTAATTTTCTTTATATAAGGTTCATTGGCAAATTGTGAATCTGCTATGTTCAGATAGTGCTAATACAAGTATTTCCATATATGGCTGAACTATATGATGAACAGCTGACCTAAAGGCTGTTTACTTTAAGCCATGGCTAAAGTTGATGAACAAAGGAGTTGAGGCCAGTGGGTCTGATAAAATCTAATGTTTGTAAATAAATATTTCTGAATCTGTTCCTTCTTCAAGTCATCACATCTTCAATTTAGTCAAAGCTATGAACGATTATTCTGAAGAAGTTAAAGAGTTCTCAGAGCCTTATTCACTAGTTCATGCAATTTTCAGTAGCTTTGGTGTTTCTGTTTGTACAGACCTAGAGGATAATTTTTCCATTACTGGAAATAATTCATTGTATATTTCCACACATCTGTTTTGTGATGAAATGAATAATGACTGTCCTTTGAGTACATGATAGTCTAGCTCAAAGGTAGATGGCTACAATGCAGATGTGAATATTTAGTAATTATTCTGCCTCCTTGTGCTTATTAACTTCTGTAAAGATTCCAAGGTCCAGAGGAATATGGCTGAGAATGAAAAAATAGTACATATGATAAAGAAACAAGCAAACACCTTGTGCCTCATGCGAGGTCTAAATAAGCTACAGAAAATCAGGAAGATTTAAAAATACTATGTGCACACCCAAAATAAACATTTGCTTGACATATATTGCCAATCAAAAAGCAAGAGAATGGGAAAGAAAAGAGTGGAAAACATAACTAAGGATTATATAATTCAATTTTATGCACTCACAAGGAATATTGTATCCATTTCTGGTTAGCATATTTCAGAAGGCTGTGGGAGAGCACATGGATTTCAAAGTGGGTGACAAAAGCAATTGGAAATATCAAATGGAATTCATGGTAAGCAAAAAATAAAAAGACTTGGATTTAAAGAGGTTTAAAGGGAAGATGAATAACAGAAAACGTGTCAAGGGCACATAATATAATAAATAGTAAAATGAATAAGCAGTTACAGTACATGCACATGCAACAATCCCCTTCTAACTGGTAACAGCCCTGGGAATATTCTATATCTAGTCAAATTGTGCAAGAGAGAGCTGAACACAATTGTGAAAAGAAATTAGCTTGAAATACCTATTACAGTGATACTAGATCAGCTGTGCACAATTTGCCTCCTTGGGCATGACTGGCTTTTTCCCATGAATGTAACAAAGAAAGAGATGTTTATCCAGACACATCTAGTGTAGATATTCTCAAAGTTCTGGTTGCTGCATTGATAACATCATATAGGAAGACTTTCTTGCCATGCTTGTTGTTACAAGGAAATTAATATACAGGAGCAAACAGGAGATTTATTAAATATGGTAGTGGCTGAAGAGCACTAATACTGATTTGGGGTCTCCAATTTATTCTACCTATCTTAAGACAAACAGGTAAGGGCGTCAGGAATGTGTGTCCTAAACTCCTGTGTGATCAATGATGAGGGATAAGTACATAAAGAGATCCATTCATATCATAGTTGGACAAAACCACACTCTGCAGGTGTCTGCCTCCACAGGGAATGTATGCTACTAATAACTGCTGCTCTCTGTTATGTGTCTAAATTGCGGTAGGAAGAATATAGGCATTTTTTAAGTAAGTGTTATAAAATTTAGTATTTGTGGAAGTGTGCAGGCCCTTGAACACACCTTTATCGAATGGTTATGAAAGAATCATATGCATATTTTCATTATTATTAATACTGAAACAAAATATGTTTGCATGTATAAGTTTAACATCCTTTATATTTTTTGCTCATTTGAAGGTACCAATAATAGTTGTGTTTGAGAAAAGAGTAATAGTGAAGACTTATGTGTGATTCTTATGTCAACTTCCACTATCTTGTACACTATATTAGTTTATAATAGCAATTACATTTTGAATTGAATTGTTTTTGCATATACTGGCTGACACAAGAGGTAGAGCTGAAACTTACGGTGTATGTCACTGAGTGTTAATTACTTATTGGTGGTTGCAATAGTTGGAAGTGCATGTGTAAAGTTTTTCAGATTTTTTAATTTTTTTTTCCCTGCTTTTTATCCCAGATTACTATTAAGGCAAATATCCTGGAAATATTTCCATTCCGTTTTTCTCAGTAAACAGTCTATTTTTCATGGTTAGTATATTTGCTACCTTGCTTTATCATTTCTGCATATATATATAAAGGGTAGCAGGTCAAACACTTCTTGCACTTACAATAACCAAAATCTTGCACTAAATCATGGCATCTGTTAGCCAGCACCCTTGAACTAGCCATGATCCATCCAGTCTCACCAGCCATTTCATCTGCTGAGCACTTAATTACCATATTAATATACCTCCCACTTCTATTCCCCTATGTATCACCTCTCCATGTTCCTCTCCTCACAGCAAGCCCTCAGATACGTAATTTACATTTGGTTTAAAAATACTCTGAGGTCCTCACTTCTCTGCTCTCTTCACTTTGATTTTCACTGAGCAAAAAGCCACTTTGAATAAATCCTGCTTACAGCAACTTGTCCATTTAAAAGTTTCTTCTTAAAGCTTAGTGTTTGATTTAAACATGAATTTAAGAGTTACAGTGTTTTCCCCTGAATTGCTCAGTTATGTGAAAACCAAGAAACAATCCTTCCTGATCTTTCTTCAGTGCAGTCTTTTTGGTGCCTAAGCAATCAGCAGGTACCAGTCTAACAAACTAAATTCTTCCCATGGCAACTTTCAATATTGCATTCCACAAAATATAATGGTTGGCGTACTGTAGCAGTGGCTGAGATTAATTGAATGTTATCAGAATGTTTACAAAGGAAGTTGATAAAACTGCCAACTTCATAAAATAATTTTGTGGTAGATTTATTGAGGGACAGAGAGGCGGTAAGGACTAAATTCTTTTTGAAGAGCCCCCTATACTATGTTTTTAGGTAACTTTATATGCCATATTTAGATTTAACATTAAGTTAGAACTCATGAAGGTGCCTTTTTTGAAAGATACCAAATGAATAGTGTTTGTTGATATGAGGAGCAGTTCCTCAATACTAGCTGAGAAAGTCTGAATCCTCTTTAGGGCTACCATACTGACTGCTATCCAATACTACTACTGACCAAAAAAAAAAGAAAAAGCTAATGTTAAAACCCCTAGCAGAAGCCAGCAATTGACCAAACAGTATAGTAAATAAATAAAAATTAAGGATCACACACACAAAGAGATGATTATATAAGACTGTAGTCTAAATATATATTGCATAGATTTAGAACAAAAAATATGATTTTTTTTTATTATTATACTGTTCTTGAGTCTAATAAATTAGTAAAGCACTTGTCTCTGGTCATTTTTTTTTTTATCCTTTCTCACTTAGATCTTAGGCATCATATTCTGTGAGCAATACAGTAAAAATAAAGAAAAAGGAGAAATAAAAAGAAAGGAAAAAAAACAACAACACAATCCATGTTCTCCTAGTTCGTGATTCCGTGCTTTTTACAATAATAACCTATTTCTTAGAGAAGAGAATGAGATGTGGATGATCAGTTGAAAGATTTTTGCTTCAGATTATTGCAGAGGATACTAGGAGCAGTGATACCTTCAAAGATTGCAGCAGCAAGTAGTAAGTTCTGCCTTCACAAGTGGCTGGTGACTGAAAATGTTGAATCATGTCAGAGCACTGGACAGTCCTTTGTGTAGTTGTTCAACAGCTCATTCATCAGAATCCCACAGATACATAACTCAAGTACTCAAAAACATCAGGCTAAATTTTGTTTGTCATAGGTTTATGCTTTATCTTTAACACCTGCAACATGGAGTCAAGGAGGATTACTATAGTCATCTGACATTAGCTGAATATCATAGGCAGTCCCTCCTTGTAAAACTTCAAAAACAAGCAAACAACAAAAACAAACAGAAAAACCCTACAGCTGCTGACTTTTACTATAGTGAACCTATGTAAAATCTTCCAAACCTTATCAGTCTGCTTCCTAAATATAAAATAATTGGTATAAACTCCTTAGGTTTTTCAGTCCTTTCTGTATGCTGGATTCTATGCATACAGACTTGAGTATCCAAAATCAGTATCTACATAGTTAGTGAATGTGTGAAAGTTAGCCTTCTGAAAAGGCTGGTGTTCACCATGGTCTTGGTCATGACCCACTATACTTCCTCATGTTTTGGAAAATCTATATCAGAGTTCCCTGGTGAAGGTCTCACATCACCAGCAACAGAATGGAGGTAATGAAGCCAAAAGTCTGAACTTCCATCTCTGTTGCCCTGCTGGGAGCTATGTAAATGTTGGTGATGTCATTTGCAGTTTCATAAGCATATCAAGAAATTGGTTCATTAGACTAAAATGTGTTTCTATTTACAGAATTTGTCCCCTCTGGAGAGTCTAGTGGAAATTTGGTGCAAATGCAACCTCTTTTATCTTACTTAATTTTGTTGCCTGCAACAAAGGTAAAAGTTTGGAGATCTGTTCAGTTAAGTATTATTTATTTATCTATCTATCTAAAATAGTTTTTTCTTTGTCTGTATTCAAACATCACATTTCTTTTTATTTAATAGATATGAAGTATTAGGAAAAAGATATGTGTAGTAAATTACAGGCACAAAGCTTGCTGTCTTTGAGAAATGAATCATTTGATTTCAAAATGAAACACTTGAACAGTGAACTCTCTACAGCAAATTTTACCATAGTTCAGCTGTCCCATCTGTTAATTTTTTAAACAGATGAGTAACAAAAGAATAAATATTTCTGTCCTATGTAATTTATATATACTGACAGAACTAATTATTTAAAATAAAATAATACATTAGTTCTCAGTGCTAATGGAATCAATGTATTTATTTAGCCTGTCACTGTTACAACAATCTGATCAGAGATACAGCCTGAATTCAGAGATGAATTACAGTTTTCATCCTTCATCCCTGTTGAAGTTCTTTGCAANTCCCTTTGGTCAGTCTGGGTCAGCTGTCCTAGTCCTGTCCCCTCCCAGCTTCTGTGCACTCCCAGCCTCCTCGCTGGCAGGGCAATACGAGGAGCTGGAAAGTCCTTGGCTCTGTACAAACACTGCTCTGCAGCAACTGAAAACATCACCAGTATCTTCATCAAAAAATCCAAAACACAGCATTGTGTGAACCTCTACAAAGAGAATTTAACTCTATCCCAGCCAAAACCATGACAAACCCGCATTCTGACATGATAAAAAGGAATAAAAAGAAATCCTATTTTCAAAAAATAAAATAAATAAAAAAAATCCTGTTTTGATCCTCATATCTCAGAAATAATAACTTTTATCTTCTGTTGATGGTACAGTACTTATAAGACTCAAAAATGGAAAATGGTCATAACGAGTAAGAACATGGGAGTAGCCTACGAGATAACAATTTTGAAAATGCAATACTCAATAACAAAAAGTAAATCCTGTTGTCATATTTATGAATGATACATGCTTTTCAGGGGAAATCATAAAAAATGAAATTTAACCTCGATCTATGAAGACATAAACCTTTTTCTCAATCCAATGTACTTTGTCTCAGCCTTAAGTCTGATATTAACAAAAGGTTTGTTTTTTTGTTTTCCTTTTAATGCAGAGCAGTTTGAATTTTCTTTTAAATGTACTTAGCACCTATCACTCCCTCCTGATGTGAAAACTGCTGGATATTTTGTGCTTCTGGACTACCAAAGCATACATATTCCTAGTAAGATGATCAGAGGGCCGGAGCACCTCTCCTATGAAGAATGGCTGAAAGACCTGGGGATGTTCAGTCTGGAGAAGAGAAGGCTCCAGGGAGACCTCATTGTGGCCTTTCTGTACTTAAAGAGGGCTTATAAAAAAAGATGGAGAGGGACTCTTTATATGGGCAGATAATGATAAGGCAAAAGGGAATGGCTTTGACTAAAAGAGGGGAGAGTTAGATTAGATGTTAGGAGGAAGTTCTTTACTTAGAGGGTGGTGAGGCACTGGAACAGGTTGCCCAGCAAAGCTGTGGATACCCCATCCCTGGAAGTGTTCAAGGCCGGGTTGGCTGGGGCTTTGAGCAACCTGGTCTAGTGGAAGGTGTCCTTGCACATGGCAGGGGAGTTGGAACTAGATGATCTTTAAGGTCCCTTCAAACTCAAGCCATTCTATGATTCTATGATGATTCTATGAAGATCATAACTGTGTTACTCATTTTGGTGCTTTATTGTAACTGTTATAGGTTTATGTCTCCATGTTTAAGAGCACAGCAGTGTTGTTACAACAGTTCAGTAAGAATCACAGAAAATATTACAGCTCACCAAAAAATTAAATTTCATTTTGTTTTATATTTTGCTGAAAAAAATTATTATTTGGATATAACCATTTATTATTGAAAGCTTTTATTAATACTCCCCATGTTACTTCAGCTACTGGAATACTCACTGTACATTAATTTTGAAAATTCTCATTACACTTCATTATAATTCATGAGATAAATTATTGATTTTTCAACCACATCTAGAAGTCACTAGAAATGTTTTATATCAGAGATCAAGTAAACAAGAAAAATGGAAAATACCTGTAATGAGAAAAACTCCATTAAAAGTGTTTTCTCAATATGAATAATAATCTCAGAATAAAATAAATAGAACTCATAATATCTCTATTTTTGTTTCAGTCTTGACTGATGGAAGATCTTATATGTTCAAATTAGTGGTAAGGTCTATATTTGGAATGATACAGTTTTTATGAATACCTCTATTTTCTGAGATAAATCATGATGTACATCATTTGAAATTTTGCGTGCTCAGTCTCAAAAAGGCTTTTGGTTCCAGACCTTTCAAAATAAAGATGATGATTTATTTCCATATATGCTGTAGATATTTATTTATAATGTCATTGAATTTGTTTAAGTAGTTACCTGAACACTTTCAGTAGCATCTGTAGAATTTTATAAATAGCTAATCAATTTGTGACATATTTTTAATATGAAGGTGTGTACTCCTGTGTGAGAGGTCAATGACCCTGTCATGACCAGAATTAAAGCATACTTGTGCTTTGAGGCTTTGTAGCTTCACTAATTAAATCAATTCTAAACTACATTTGGGGTGAGTTCCGTGTTCATAATATGAATAATTGTTGCAGGATTACAATCTCAAGTGAGACACTGTACTAGTATTAGTCAGAATTAGGTATATTGAAGGAAACAAGGAACAAAATTCCCAACAGTCCTCTGTCAATTCATCTCTATCTTGACCTGCAGCCCCCCTGATATTCCATTCCTGGCCTTCCCTTAAACAAAGACTGACAACGGTGCCAAATTGTGACAGATTGTGTTTTTGATACATAATATGGACATTTCTCCCCCAGGTACTGTATAATTATAAGCATAAAATAAAAATAAGACAAATGAATCAGAAACTAAAGCTTAAAAAAGACAGAGGTTTTAACTGGGACTTGAGATAAAGAAACAATTCCAAAATATAAAATAAGACATATCTTCATGTCAGTATATCTGCAGATATCAGTACTTTAGATACTTTTACATAATGTTCATTCTGAATAAAATAGTTTTACACTCTTACAAAAGCTGTGGTAGCAATGTTTTTTTTTTTTTTTTGTGGATTTAGCTGTTCACCTTAGTCTATAAATTTATATGTGCTGTTCTCTAGCAGTTGCTTTTTCAAACTTTTTTTCCCAGACTGTTTTAGGAGTCCATTAATAAAGATTATCTCCATCTTTTCAGGTGTTATTTAGTTATTGTTTTTGTATTTGTTCCTTTTTCCCTCTTCTGCAACACTTTTTCTTCCCATAGTTTTAAGTTTGTTTCTCTCTTTTCTAATCTCAGAGTAGATCCAACAGCATCTTCAGATTTGACGTTCTTCTCTTTCTCTCCTGATGTTGTCCACATCTCTCTTCATGAATACAAATACTTCTTCACTCTCTTTGTTCTTCTGTTAATTTTTATCAGTTCTTTCCAACACCTATCCTATTCCTTTTCCCTTCTCTTAATTTCTTTACATTGCTAAATATTCCTTCAGAATTTGCAGTTCTTTTTTTTTTTTCAGTTTGTATTGTTTTTGTTTTCTGAATAGAAAACAGCTAGTTAACTCCATTAAAAACATCTTGATGATAAACAGGAAAAAAAAAAAAAAAGTTTCTTATTTATTTCAACTTTGCCAGGCCAGGAAAACAAATTCTTACTGTAAAGACTACTCATCTATTGTGGTAAGAAAAGGGGTGAACTGCTGTAATCACACTAAGTCATTTTCAATTTAGTGGCAGTAACACTTGAGCATTAATGTGGTAATGAAGTTGAATGTAACGGCTCAGTAAAACCTGAAGATTGCCTGTTCAAGATCTCTGTGTATACAGAGGAGTCTAACAACAAGACCAGTGCCATTCAGGCAAATCAGACATCATTCCAAGGACTTTCAACAGAACCTTTTGACTATGAAGGATAAAAACTATGTATGCCACCTCCTTGAAGTGCACCACAGCATAGCTGAAGGATCCTTTGCATTAGGTGTCTTCTTCAGTCACTGTAGCTCTTCTGGAAGGGTATCCAGATTTAGAAACTGAAAAGCAGTTCTGGCTGCCATCATATACACTTAGCTTATACAAACTCATACACCTTTGTTACTTCCACTATGTTATTCAGGGACAGGGAGATTTGTAAAGGCCTGTGTGAGAATGGGTTTGAACCTTTCTGCAAGAGGACTGAAACAAATAAAAGATTAAAGAAAGTGATCACATTTGTCACTACAAGGAAAGACATGCTATTTTGCCTCTAATTTGCAGTTAATGTAATGCAACATAGTACATATTAATCATAGGACTAGTATTTTGGACTGTCTTGATATGTTTGGAAGAGTAACCAGAACAACTACGTAGATTATCTCCATGCAAAACCAATTCTGAAAGTGAGATGGGGTTTAAAATGATTCAGTTTTAAACGTGTGGATGAAATTCATGCAGAAGAGGTTGAGCAGAATGTATAGCTCAGAAGTGTGGGAATGGCTTGGCAGATTTGAATACTGGCTTCGGTAATAAAGCCACTCACTCAGTTGATGTGGAATGGTTCTTTCAACCAGGACAAAAGTTGAAAATATGTGAAATCAGGAATGCTACAAATTGTTCTGAGGGGAGAAAAGGGAAAGAGATAAAGATGCCAATAGCAAAGAGCTCCTTGGCAGCCTCTTCTGAAACCATTTCAATCCGGTTTGATGCTTTACAACTCCCAGTAATACTGCCCTTACTGAGAGCTGCCTACAGGTAAGGAGCAGGAGAAAATGAGGGACAGAGAATGAGGACAACAGGAAGCACTAACAGAGTACTGAGGGAGGAAAGAGCCATCAAATCCTATATTTGTTCAAGGATGCAAAACAGCCTGTGGTGGCCATGTTGTCAGGGGCTTATTGTTTCTTAGCAATCCAGTTGCAGGAAAACAGCTTTTATGTCCTCTGTAATATTGCTTGAGATTGTTTCTTTGCTTCTGAGATATAAAGAAATGATACCTGGGAGAAACTATTACCCTTGTAGAACTTACAAATATAAAGAAAAAAAAAATTTACAAGGCATTATTCTCAGAGAAAGTGCTAACATTAACAATGATTCATGAAGTTTATTGCTGCTTATCCGGGCTAGTAAGCACAAAACTAGATACCACTAAATAAGTCTTCTCAAGGAAGGAGCAAGCAGAGCATATTACTAGGGACTAATACTGATTTATTCAATTTTAGCTGAGGCAGAACTGGTTCCTCCAATGCTGCACATATGTGCCTTTTCCACTTTTACCCAGTTGCCTTTAGAATTTCTGAAACATTTTCTCTGTACAGTTGCAAGACAGCCATTTCATAGCAGAATCCAATTCTCTTAACTCTGAGTCTTTGTGTAGTTTTCAGCAATTTAGTGTAAATGTATAAAATACTAATTCAACTTCCCATTAAAATCCTCCCATGCAGACAAGTTACGGAGTTTAGACTCCTTACAGGAATTTTCATGACCAGAAGTATGATTTCACTAAGGTGTATGACATGAAATCAGGAGCTTTCCTAATTCCAAAGAGGTTTTTTTTTTTTTTTTTTTTTTTTT